>WOXC01001275.1:0-150000 GCA_011680675.1 Gymnobelideus leadbeateri | reverse complement strand
TTAGCAACTATTATTTGCATCTGGCCGTTCAAACTGTTCTCAAAACCATCTCAATTGTGCCATCATACAAACAATAGTACTTCTATCATCATCCCATAATTTCCACAAGAATAGTTATCAGATGCTCCAGTATCTTGATTTGCTAAAATCTAGTCTAATGATTTTTACAAAATTTCTCTGATCTGCAACATAAAAGTTTAGTAACTATTATATAAAAAAGAAATAAAGGTAGTCTTCCATGTCGTTCTCAATGAAATCATGTTGGTTCTTTGTGTTTGCCATTGGCATTTTCTTAATGTTCACTAGGCATCTCTTTATTAATATGTTGTACAATAATGATTCTTAATCTGGGACCCATAGACTCACAGAGGGATAGATATATGACATTCAGGGTGTCTACAAACAAGTACACACACACACACACATATATGCGTGTGTGTATGTATATGTATACATACATATATGTGTGTATGTATATGTATAAATATATGAACATTATATGTATATGTATAAATGTATGTACATTATGCACATGCAAATATGTATATGTCTGTATATTCACTAACCTCTATATGAATTTAAGCAGTTTCTTCAATGATGAATGAATGCTACACATCACAGTATTATTAGACTTTACTAAACTACCTATGGCACAAAACTAGTTAAGAGCTCCATTCTACAATCTTGCCAGATTTTCTTGTAAAATATTCCCTCAACCTCTCCTCTTTTTTGAAAATTAGAACAACATTCATCCTATTCTGGTGCTGTGCTTACTACTTCTCCTGTTCCCCACCATTTATCAGTTTTCTGAGAGTGGCCCAATAATCACATCTGCCAACTCTTACACTTCCTAGGGATGTAGTTCACTTGGGGCAGGTGAATAGTTTTCATCAAGAGCATTCATTTTGCTGTGGACACAATAAAACGTCTTCTATTATTCCTGCTTCTTTATGAGTTCTGAAAATTGGCAGAGTTGGTAGAAACCTAGGTGTAGATCACTTTGTGAATGCTGGAAGGATTTTAATTATTATTTTTCTCCTGTAATATTACTATTATTTATAACATATGTTTTATGGGCTTGGATAAGTATTAAAAATTTTCAAAATAAGTTGTTCACAGTGCTGCAACATGTTGCCATTGTCCAGTACTTAAAAAATCCTTGGGCTTGGTGTTTGAATACCTATTTATCTTAATATGCCAAATCCTGCAAAGAAGGCAAGAGACTGACCCATTTATAAATGAAAAAAGAAATCAGAGTCAGAAGATTGGGAAATTGTAGAGAGATTAATCATTCCTTTGGAAATCAAATTTGTCTGCTCTGAAAATCAGATTTACTGGAAGAAATGTTCATATTGCAAAGATCTGAAAAGGGTTATTTAAAGATTAGATAAAAACGGATAGAAAAATAAGCAGGAAAATGCCCACAAAATCAAGAAAGCAAGTACTCATATGAGAGACTTCAATGTTTGATCTCTCTTGCCATTTACTTAATTTGTTCTTTATGGAGAGAAAATGTAAAAGACTGATCAGTTTAACAAAATGAATGTTGTATTTTCAATACCTATGTGGAAATCATTGCGAGTGTGTTCTTGATTAGAATAAAAAGAGACAAAAGACTATCTTTGCAGAGGAAGAGAAAGTGTCAGAACAGAGAAGGATGCCAGTAGTATAACCTTCTGAATTTGAATTCAAAGGAGAAAACTAAGGGAAGCTGATCACTCTGAAATCCTTTAAAAAATACTGTGTCTTTTGGGGGTGCAATTTCTTTAACTTAATTCAGCAAGTACTTTTTGAGTACCTAGTGTATGCTAGGTACTGTACTATGCATTATGGAGGTTAAATACACACACAGACACACACACACACAAACAATGGAATCTTTGTCCTCTAGCAGCTTACAATCTAGCAAGACAGACAAGAAAAGAACGCAAATAACGGTAGTTCACACCCTAATATGAAAAGTCCTCTGAAACACAACTATAAAGAAAATGCCTTGGGTTTGGATTCAGAAATACTCAGAAGTTCGTAACCCAACTGATGGTATTTATAAAAGCTTCATGAGGGAAGGGCCCTTTTTCAGTCCTTGAGGATGAATAGGAACACAGTAAGCAGAGATTGTGGGTGGAGGTACATTGATAGAGAAAGGGAAATATAAGCCAGTATTCAGAGATACAAAATTATTTCTGTGAACAAGTTCAGTTCATCTGGGAGATAGTTTGTAATGAATGGGAGGAGATGACATTTAGGGAACTAAGGCAATAAAAAGTTTATTCCATGCATAATGTAGAGAACTCTGGATGCTAGCCTGAGGATATTGGACAAAATTCAATGGGAAACAGGGAAGAAATATAGATTTTTGAATTGAGAAATGCCATTCTAATATTTTTTTTGCTGAATAAAAATAAAAACATACAACTTATCCTTTATAATATTTGCCTTTAAAGTTGAAAATATAATATACTGGACACACTTCAAAGCAGGTGTTTCCATCTACAAGAAGCCTTCCCTTATCACAATGGTTCTTATTGCTCCCTCTTGACACAATTTTGTCTTTTTTTTGTACACACCTTCTATTCACTTGATGATGTACATGTTGAATTACATCCACACACCTCTAAATAAGGATTCCAGTTTCTTGAGGTCAGATGTTGTTGGACTGTTGCTGTTTTCCTTTTTGCACACCCATCACTTATCACAGTGCCTACAGCACAATACTTATTAAATTTCTGAATTAATTAATTGAAATTAATATCCTGGAAATACATAGTATTCTTTTAAACAGAGGATAATAGGCATATTATTCTATGGCTGATTTCTAGTATACTAAAAGATGATTTAAAAAGATATCTCTAACCGCACAGATGGGGTATGCTTAAGTATTCTAAGCCTTTTGAGATATAAGCCCAATTATCTTCATGTAGAAAACTTCAACATCATGATTTCAAAACATTCACTATTTGGTATACTCGGAATATGGATTATACTATCCTCATAGGGATAGTATGTCAATTACATTTTCCCACATATTCCTAAAGAATCTTTGATATTTATGGCTTTTGAAGGAGGTGATGTTTCTTATCTAAATTTCACACCTCACAAAGTTCCCAATAGTAAGAGTCTAATAAATGTTTGTTGACATGTCTGCTAACTTTATGATAGAGGCCAGTGGGTTAATAAGTTACATGTTTCCTACTCTGCAAGACATGTTGGACTAAGTGAAGATCTTAGAAGAAATGTTAATTTAAATTTGTTTTCAAGTAGTCATAAGGTTTACTTTTAATGTGCAAATAAGGGAGGGTTCTCTGATTTCCTAATCATGGGGACTTCCAGTGCCAATGAAGATTGAAACTCACCTGTGATTTTATAGATGAGTCCTAGAAAGTTGTCTTTTCTACAAAGAAATTAAGGAGCTCAAAGCTATTAATTGTTAGAGGTAGGGTTTGAACACAGCTCTTCTTTATTCTGAGGACAATTTCCTATTGACTGGTCATGCTTCCTAGACTTACAATAAAATATTCATCAAGGTACCTCTGGTGTCAGAGATATCATGGAATAAAGAGCTATATTATATTTCAAGGGCATATATTCTTATTGACCTTAAATCCTACTCAGAAAGCTTGGTGAATCATTTCACTAGACAGAATAGGAAACTGTTTTATATCCATATTTGCTATTACACTTGCAAAAATGAATTAAAGAGCCTTTATGTACAGAACAAAAGTGACCAGGAGTGGGGATGCATGAAAGAAAAGTTTATGAAATAAGCATGGTTCAATATTTTGTCATAAGCATTTCTATATAACATAGTCCCCTGGAGGAAAAAAGTATCATGTACAAGAGAATGAGACAGTACTTGTATAGCCAACCTAGTCATCTCTATAGAATTGTCCTCACTTGGCAAATGTCCTCTAGTGTTCTTATGCTTTTCATAGAGCTGCTATCTCTCTTGAAGACCAACCTTCTCCTATTCTAGTTAAATCTCTAGATTATCTTTTGGTGACCAATATAGTCCATTGTCACTGATGGATTAGTAGACCACCTGGGAAATTCTTTCTCAATTGAGAAAGTGAGTTTTAAAGGAAAGTCTTTACTCTTACCCTTGGCTTCAAAAACATCAAGTACTTCCTGTTAAGATCATCTCTTTGGTTACAGCTCAAGACCAAAAATGGGGTCCAAGACTAGAGCACAGAAGTTTGCCAAGAAATAATATCATTGAATCTTCCTTCAAAGAATGTCCCTTCTTCTCTAGAGCTTAGTTAAGTATGCCATGTCAGAGGAGATCACTGTCACTGGCTGATTCTAAAAGCAGGACTTCACTCAGTCCCTGAGGGCCTTCCTACATCCTGAGCTGGATCATTTTCCAGAGGAAGCACTGACTTCTGAAACCACAGTGCCCTGTCTTGGGCACCCTGGCTTTCCCCTTGTTGGTATTTCCATGGATTATCCTTCATGTCCAAGTTTTGCAATGCAGCTGTTTTCATGGACTCCTCACTCTCAGTCTTTCCTCTATTCTCATTATATTTCCAATTATTAATTGGAAATATTATTTTGGAAATATAATAATTGGAATATATATTGGAAATATAATCCAAATATTAACATCTGTCTTCTTTACACACATATACCACCATCCTAGTTCAAGCCCTCAACCCCTCTTACCTAGACTATGAAATAAACTTTTTTTGTTTTGTTTCGTTTTTGATTTTTGCTTTTTGGAGGGCAATTGAGATTAAGTAACTTGCCCAAGGTCACATGGCTAGGTTTTTGTTTGTGTGTGTTAAGTGTCTGAGGCCAGATCCGAACTCAGGTCCTTCTGACTCCAGGGCTGGTGCTCTACTCACTGTGCCACCTAGCCTCCCCATTATGAAATAACATTTTAATTATCCTTTGTACCTGACATCACTCTCACTCCAATTCTTCTTCCATGCAGCTGCCAAAATTATTTTCTTAATGTTCTGGTCTGACTGTCTTGTGCCTCTGCTCTAAAAGATACAGTCTTTAGGATAGAAACTCTGTTTGGCATTCAAAGCCCTTCATATCCTGCCTCCAAACTATCTTTCTAGGTTTATCATCTAGTATTTCCCTTCAGTCTACATCCCAGCCAAACTGACCTACTTTCTGACCAACTAATAGCACACCTCCTCTCTCTTGTCTGTGTCTTTGTAGTGTCTATCCTCATGACTAGAACATAGCTCCTCACCTCTGGCTCTGCAAATCTCTCACTTCCTTCAAAGCTCAGTGAAAGGTCATCTCTTATATTAGCTTCTTGTGATCTCTTTTATGATAGACAAATATGCCCTGGGAGTAACAGCACTTTACAGACCACTAATCCTAGGTCCAGCCTAGCCTTCACAGCCATTGTCTGAGTAAGTAACTCCTGTGGAGAAAGGACACTTGCATTCAACATCCAAGAAAGAAACTTCAGGTAGAAGGGCTCAGTCAAATTCACCAAGTGCCAAACAACTGCCACCTACAAGGCAGGTAAGCCAACCTACATGAAACATCAAGGCACCCAGAGTGAGGAACAAAAGGAAGGTTAAATCACCTCCACCACCTTGACCATTTCCACTAAGACCCTGATGAAGGCAGCTAAGTTTCCTAAGCCCAAGAGCCTTGAGAATCTCAGTGTCTCCTTAAACCACCAGACCTACTTCCATCTGCTTTTGCTGCAGCCATCACTGATGTGAGATTCGATGTGAAGAAGGGTCCCAACTTCCTCATCACCACCTGCAATAGCTGCTGACCAAATGCCTCCAAGTTCAAAAAGCACCAGAACCATAGGATTGGCAGCACTTCCCAGAGCACTGGTCTTCCTCCTTCCCAGTCCTTATAGCCATTATCTAGGGAAGTGACTCCTGCATAGCTGTGGGTCATTAATTCTCATTAATTGCTAACAAACAGACACCCATAATTGGAGCAGGCAGCACCCCACACCCACTCCAGCTAAGGTAGCAAGGCACCTTGAGGGGAAGATAGGAGGCTGTGTGTATCAGGCATCTGGACTGCCATCTTCCCCTCAGATCCTGTTGAAGACAATCTAGGATTCTAAAACCGAGAGCTTTCAGAACAACTATGCTTCAGAACCAGTGTCAGCCCTTCTTGTCACCCTAAGGCCCACAATACCTTTCCATCTGACTTGTAGATTCATCTATAATCGTATTATTATTATTATTATTACCATTATTATTATTTTACTATGTTATGGAAATACTTGATAAATTTAAAATAAAATTAATTTTAATAATTCTTTTCATCTGATTTACAGCAAACATCCAACATATTTGTTGTCTACCCAATTAGAATGTGAGCTCCTTGAAAGCAGATTGTTCTTTTTTCTATTTCTATCTCTAATGTTTTACACATAGTAAACGATTAATAAATGCTTCACTCATCTATTAGAGGAAGGATCAGACAGTGGATGGAGAATTGTCTTTGGCGTCATAAAGACATGAGTTCATGTCTAATCTCAGATACTTACTAGCATTATGACCCTGGTAAGTCACTTAACTTCTCAGTCTCAGTTTTACAATATGCAGAACGAGGATAATAGTACCTACCTCTCAGAGTTATTGTAAGGATCAACTGAAATAACATAATCAAATGCCTTGAAAATATAAAGCTTATGTAAAATAAACAGATAAGTAAATATAAGTAACAATAATAATTATTATAATGATTCCAGGTACTAATACTTGTCCTTTGAAATTACCTTCTACTTTGTTAAATATATATGCCAACAGATTACAAAGGAAAAAAAAATAGTAATTAGGCAGAAAATCATGTCATCTGCTTGTGCAGAGTTGTGTGCTAAGAGTTTGATCGGTATCAGACTGGTCAGTTTCCTTCTGGTCCTGCTTATGGGAAAGTGTGTTTATTGGAAAGGAATCAGTTTCAGGATTGCAGTTGCAAAATGGTGATGTGCAGAGACCTCTAGAGACTGCAGAGTCTAACTGCACTTAATGATATGCAGATAGGGCTCTGTGCTGAACAGTCCTGCTGTCGCTGTGGGAACCATAAAGCTGGCCATAAAATGAACAAGGTAGCATTCCATTCCTTTGTATGTGCTTAAAACCAGTGTTCTCAAATGTCTGATGGTTTTCGCTTCCACCCCCTCCCCAAATGAGTTAATTAAGGTAAAATATGCTTTGCATTTGCTGTACTGCAAAAACAATGATTAAACAACAGATGTTCTCAAGTAAAAAAAAAAAAAAGCCACATGCTTCATGAGAACTTATCAATGTGTCTGGATGTTTATTTTTAGAAAAACATAGGGAATCTTCAAATGTGATCGTGGTGTCAGTGAGATTGTCTTCCCTTTATCATTTAGGCTTGACTTAAAAATCTGAGAACTATAGTCCCTGTGAACATCCTTTTATACTTCTCAGACATTTTGACACCTATTTGCTAACTGATGGCACAGGGAGCTAATTTTGGTTCAAAGCTAATTAAAGTGGTGCATAAATGCGTCAAACAGCCTGTCATCAATTTAGGAGACTGTCATCAATGATGTTTATACTTTGGGTGAATTCCTTTTATAAGAAAAATTGTATATGGACATAATGAAAAAGTATTCTCACATTGAAATTTTGCTGATTATGACTCTGTGGTTAAATATTAATGCCAGCTACTGACAAAAGTAGGGGAGAATAATTGTAAAATTCCTGAATTACCTTTCTCTTTATGTGTCACCTCCCCAAACCACATGATAGTTTAAGAATATTTATGCCTAGATCATAGATTTTCCATATGAAAATATTAGCTTAGCTTAGCTTATTAAACCCAAGACTTAGGAAATTTAAGAATACTTATGAAATCTAGACTTTGGTTTAACGATGGTTCCAAGAGGGCATACCTATTAGCTAGACAACAGAATTATAGCAAATTCATGAATACATATTACCTTTCACACTCTAGCCACATGCCATTGTTCTCAACAGCAGTAACTAAGGAGATGGAAGTGAATTGGAGAGGGAATGGGTGCTGTACCTTTTTTATATGGGTGAATATATCTACTCAGTCTGCTCTGTAGATTATTAATAAAACTTGTAGTTAGTTCAACTGTATGTGAAATTTTATCTCTGTTATTTGAATTCCCCAGTCCTATTTAGCATATTGAGATGGAAAGATAGTACCATGGAAAAAATGGACATGAACTTGGACAGACTTTGAGAAAGAGTGGAGACTAGAATGGCCTGGAGTGCTATGGTCCATGGGGTCACTAAGAGTCAGACACAATCAAATAACTAAACAACAATATTTTAGTATATTCATCAGTGCTACATAAGACATCATAAATAATATTAGGTGAGTTTATATAATGATCTTACACTTTCCACTGCTCAAATATTCTGTGATCCAATGGCATTGGCTTCTTTGTTCTTCCTTTCCAAAAGTACTCTATCTGCCAATTCTGGGCATTTTTATGGACTATCTCTTCATTCTCACTGCTATTTACTGACTTACCGTGCTTCCTTCAAGTCCCAGCTAAAATTTGACCTTTTACAGGGATTCTTTCCACTCTTTTGAGTATTTTCAACTTATTACAAATATGTATATATACATATATACATATGTACATGCACATACATGCACATACATGTATATACATATGTACGTATATCTGTATTATATATATATATATACATATTAACTGTATGTTTACTAGTGTGTATATCTGCATTGTTGTTTGCATGCAGGGTTTTTTTGTTTGTTTGTTTGTTTGTTTTACCTATCTTTGTATCTCCTTCACTTAGGACAGTGCCTATCATTTAGTAGATGCATAATCCATGTTTATTGACTTACCTTTATGATACACTGAATATGCATTTTTGTGTCATAGATATTTGTCCATAATGCCTCCCTCTGTTAAAATGTAAGCACCTATAATATCTATATTAAGCAGGAGTTTAATCTAATCTTGGTATTTCCTCCCACTGTCTTTGGGCTTTTTTACTCCCTTCCTTCCTTCCTTCCTTCCTTCCTTCCTTCCTTCCTTCCTTCCTTCCTTCCTTCCTTCCTTTCTCTCTTTCTTTCATCCTTCCCTCCCTTTCTTCCTTTCATTCCTTCCTCCTTCCTTTCTACCTTCCTGTTTTTCTTTCTTCCTTCCCTCCCTTTCTTCCTTTCATTCCTTCCTCCTTCTTTCTACCTTCCTGTTTTCCTTCCTTCCTTCCTTCCTTCCTTCCTCCCTTCCTTTTTCCTGTCTTTCTTCCTTTTCTTTCTTTCTTTCTTTCTTTCTTTCTTTCTTTCTTTCTTTCTTTCTTTCTTTCTTTCTTTCTTTCTTTCTTCCTCCTTCTTTCCTTACTTTTTCTTCATTTCATTTCTCTCTTCTTCCTTTATCTCTTTTCCTTCTTCCTTCCTTTCTTTCTCTCTCTCTTTCATATTTTAATGTCCTTTCAACATACTATGTACTTACTTTGTAAGTATTTGTTCAATGAAGGAATTATCAAAATATAGAAAAAAGTCCTACCTGAATATACTTCTACATTTTAACTACTAACCCACATTTTTATCATGCATTAAAATTTTCAAAAATATATGCAACTTATTTTCCTCACAATTATGTGAAGTAGGGAGGGTCAACAAATTATATTTACAATCAGGCATATAACTTGTAAGTGTCTAAGAATTCATTCAATGTCAGGCCTCCTGAATTGGACTTCCCCACTCTATTCACTATGCCATATATTATATCAGTTCTTCTTTGATATTCTGGGGGAAGCATAATATCTGGATGTATCATTAAGGGAAATTATAGAAAAATTAAGATATAAAAATATGATGCCATAGATAAAAGGCTGGCTTTGGAAACCCAGATCCAAGTCCTGCTTTTAACACAGATTGTCTGTGTGATCATGTATTTTAAATCTTCAGTGATTTTCTCTAAGACTGAAAATAATGGACAAACTCTTGATGAGCATCACCAGAGTGAATTTCCATACAGAAAGTTCCCCATACCCAGTTGAGGCAGAAATCCAGCTCCTCTTCCAACATCCTTCCTTTAAAAAAATAGATTTATACTGTGAGACCACAGCCCATCCTTAAAAGAGTGTTAGATCTAGGAGCAGGAAGTCAGAAGAAATGGCTTTGACTGTGTAAGCATGGACAAGGCATTTCATGTGTCTGAAAATTAAACATATTAATGTGTTTCCTCATCAGTATAAAATCAGCATAGTGAAACTCAAAATATATAAAAACAATTTGCAAAACTAAAAATATAGCATAAATTGAAGGTTGTTGTTTTTTTATTAAATTTTTTACTATTTTGCAGGTCTCTTTACTGTTTTAATGTAATGACCATATGGAGGTTAGAGATGTGTGTGTGCACACACATATACATGTATATGTAGCTATGTCTTTGCTGAATATTTTCTATATTTGTGGCTGCTGGATGATGCAGTGGATAGAGTGCCAGGGCTAGAGTCAGGAAGACTCATCTTCCTCACTACAAATCCAGCCTCAAACACTTACTAGCTGTATTGACCCTGGGCAAGCCACTTCACACTGTTTGCCTCAGTTTCCTCATCTGTAAAATGAACTGGAGAAGGAAATGGAAGACAACTCCAATGTTTTTGCCAAGAAAACACCAAACAGGGTCCCAAAAAGTTGGACATTATCAATATAGAAAGAAATGTTTTGAATATAACTCAAAGTTTCAGTTCACTTCCAAGAGAAACAATGAGAAAACTCAGAAAACTGAGTTTTGTCAAATCACTTGACAATAACTCACAAGCCACAAACCTAGAAGTGTTCCCTTCCATAAGCAAATTTCAGGTATTTGTCAAGGTAAAATGCCATATTTTTATATACATACACACACACACATACACATGTGTGTATGTATGTGTATTGGTGTAGTAGAAGTTTCAGACCAAGGGTTAGTCTTCACCTCTAACACCTGGAGTTGTGGTCTACCCAACTTATTTTAGCAACCCAGGGCACAGGTTGAGCAGCTAAGGTCATAGACTTGGTCACAATTTATTGTAGTGTTTCTAGTTTTTTTAAATATATAACAAGTCATATTTATTAGGATCCTATCCCTTTTTTTACTGTGCTATGGATAAAGATTTTGAATGTTATACCTCTAACCTCAATTTTCCCAAAAGCTCTGTGGTTTGTATTGCATGGTTTTGCATAGAGAAGTTCTTTTTGGGAATGCATATGCCATAATATAGAAGAATTCCCTGAACACAGTTTTTCAAAGTGCTAAAAATATTTAATTACTTTAGGATCACATTAAACTTGATGGAACTAAAAAGATAAGGTTTCATGTTGGTTTTCTCTGTTTAGTTTTCCCCTCTCCCCATTCCCTCCAACCTTCTGAAGAGAGTTCATCAACAAGACCAGACTGGCCTTACCTGATCATTGGGGTCTGAGCAAGAGCAGGCTTGACTGTTGTTTGAGGAGTCAAAACTAAATCAGGTAGAATATAGGTAGTCAGTATTCATTAGGAATTTGACATAAATACATTGATATCTCAGACTGGGATAGACTTGGAGTCTAGGTTTCCAAGAGTCAAAAAAGCAGTATGCTGGGTCCAAAGTCAACAAACCAAACCAAACAAAACAAGCAAAAGCCGGGGAGATGATAACATTTAAAACTTTAAGGAAACAAAAATGAACGGGGATCCTAGTATCATAGAATCATAGATTTAGAACTGGAAGATTCTTTAGAGGTCACATGTTACAACTACCTTTGTGCAAATGAAGAAACTGAGGCACAAAATGGTTAAGGAAATCTGGTAGAACTCCAAAAATGAGGCAAGAAAATAGGATAAATGCTAGAAATAAGAAGGAGCATGAAAATAGAACCCTCTTTGTCTCAGACCAATGACTATGATTTTGTTGCATGACAGGGACTTAAAGAAATTTAAAGAAAAGATAGGGGAGTCAGGGCATATGTTGATTAGACAAATCATAGGATGAAAAATGTACAGCTAGAAGACTCCTCAAAGCACTTAACTTCATCATTTACTGATGAGGAAATAGAGACCTGGTCAAATATTAGTAAATAGCAGAGCTATGATTAAGATGAAAGTTATGTCTATAAATCTAGTTTTCTAATCTGAGGATATTTAGTGAGTCAGAATGGTTAGTATTTGTCTTGGGCAAGTCAAGTCAAGTCACCAAATGTTTATTAAGCATATTTTGAACCAAGTGTTAAGCAACAGTGACATAAAGAAAGACAAAACAAACAAAATCATACCAACAGCAGTAAAATACTCAACCAAAATCATAACAACAAAGACAAGATCATTTGGAGATAATCAAGAGGAAAGGCACTAATGTTAAGGAGGATTACAAAAGGCTTCCTGTATAATATAGGTGTTTAGCTTGGAAGTCGGAAGACAGATATAAGGAGGGAGATATTTCAGTCATGGGAAACAACCAGTGAAAATGCACTGAGTTGAAAGATGGCACATCTTATGTGAGGAATAGCAAGGAGGCCAGAATCACTGGATCACAGAGTATGTGGAGTGGAATAAGATATATGAAAACTGGAGAAGTAGGAAGGGACCAGCTTACAAAAGAAGTTAAAAGCCAAATGGGATTTTTCAATCCAATCCAATAAACACATTTCAAGCACCTACTACATGCCAGGCATTGTGCTAAAACTTAGAGATATAATTAAAAAAAATGAAAACAGACTCTGCCCTCAAGTAGTTTACAATCTGAAGCAAGAGAAAACACAGAAAAAGAGGCATTAAAATGTCAAGTGGGAGCACCCCAAGGAACACCCAGTGCAAAGGTCTCTATTCTGTGGATTTGAAAACTGGCAGAGCAACAGATTCAAATTTGAGCTGAGAGTTCAGTTCCTGCCTTGGGAGAAGTCTGACACTTTACCTTCTAGCCCTCCAATGAGAGGGGAGGAGACTGAGCAAGGTTGAGTCAATCAAGGCTTTGGTTGGCAGCATAATAATGAGCTTAGAAGTGATAGGGTTTATCTTAGGATTGGTATTTTGTTCTATGGAGGGGAAACCAGGCAGGTGGCAGATGCATAGCGGTGTTTTATATTTTATCTCAGAGGTAAAAGTGAGTCACTGGAGTTTGTTGAATAAGGAGTTGCATAGTCAGAACTGTGTTTTAAAAAGGTCAATTTGACAATTGAATGGAATATGTTCTGAAGTGAGGAGTGACTTGTAGCAGGGAGACAAACCAGAAAACTATTGCAAAAGTCTTGGCATGGAATCCTGAGGACCTAGACTAATGTTATGGTAATGGCATAAAAGAGAAAGGGGCATGTAGGAGAGATGCTACAAAGGTAAAATAAATAGTACTTTCAAACAGATTGGATATGGGGGTAAGAGAGTGAGGGGTTAAGGATGGCACCTTGGTTATGAGACCCAGTGACTGAAAGGATGATGATGCCTTCAATATTAATAGGGAAATTTGGCAGAGAGAAGATTCTTGGAGAATAATAAGATATTTAGTTTTTGGAAATGTTGAGTGAAGAGTCCTTAGCCAACTGGGGTGCAGCGCGACAGCCTGGGAGTGGCAGGAGGGTCCCTGGCCTATCAGAAACAGGCTACAGGAGGAACCCGGAAGGCCAAAAGGACCGTCAGCAAAACAATCTTAAGTGTCGACGTGGCAGTAGAGAGACTTCCTGGTTAGGAGACTTCCTGGTCTGTTACACCGGAAACTCTTAGCCCGATGAGCTGACGTGTCCATGTGGGCAGTGGGTTACCACCCCTCACTCTCGGGGCAGTACGCGATTGGCTCTCAGTGGCGGGGAAGGCAGTGCTAATGACCCGGAACTGGAGGCTAGATAAAAGGAGGCTGCCTGACGGGGCGGGGAGTTCTGGGAGGAGTCCAGGGAGAGACCTGGCTGAGTTCCCGCGTATGTCCTGAGACAAATAAAGTTAATTACCAAAATCAGAAGGGTGTTCTGCGTGGGTAAAGATCTTCCAGAAGGCCTGGAAGCCAGAGACGTCTGATGCTGGGAAAAGGTAATATGTTCTTGTAGGTTCGAGAACCTAGGAACCCTAACAGTTGAGCTTAAGATGTCTAGACATTTGGACATGTAAGAACAGAAGTCAGGCAAGTAGTAAGGGCTTGATAAATAAATCTGAAAATCATCTGTATAGATTCAATTGGAAATGATGAGCTCACCATGAAATATAGGGAAAAGAAAAGAAAATTCAGGGTAAAAGAAGGCAAAGCATATCCAAAGATCAACTAGTATATATAAATTAGATTACTGCAGTTCTCCAATGTTTAAGGTTGCTATTACTACTACTACTACCTAGTTAGCATTTATATAGTTCCTGATAGGTTCAGACACCATACTAAGCACCTTACAAATAACTCATTTGATCATCAAAACACTGAGAGGTATTATTCCTGTTTTACAATTGAGGAAACTGAGGGAGACAGAGATTAAATGACTTGCCCAAGGTCTATAAGCAAGTAAGTGTCTGACAACAGATTTGAATTCAAGTTATCCTGAATCCAGGTCAAGTACTCTATCCATTATGCCACCTAGGTGTCTCATTTGCTTATGTTATGCTTATAGTATATGGCACACATTTTCAGTACCCCAGATAAGCTATCACAGGTACTACATTCACCTAGACTAACATTAGTTTACCTAGGATTATTTGTGTTAGAAGACAAAATAAATCCTTGAACTGAGAGTGGGGTTACATTTTTTAGTCCAGAGGTTCTTATCTATCTATCTGCCTATCTATCTATCTATCTATATATCTATCTGAACACACACCTATGTGCATGCATGTGTCATGAACTATTTTTGGCAGCAATCTGGTAAATTTGAATCCCTTCTCATAATAAATATTTTAATTAGATAAAATATAATATATAGGATGATTGGCAAAACCACAATTATATTGAAAAATAATTATTTATATAGGTATATAGAGATATAATTAGTATGTATGTACATATTCATAACTATAATTCAATATAATTTGTTTCCTTTGCCATCATATATCTTTTCATAACTATTTCAATTTGATAGGATTCTTTTGTGATTCTCTCTATCCACACGTATACATTTATGTGCACAATGTGTATGTATACATATATATGTGATGTATGTATACATGCATGCATGCATGCATGCACTCACACACATATGATTCTCAGACCCCAGGTTAAGAATGCCTACCTAGTCCAATCTCCTATTTTCAAAGGTGTGCTAGATAAAGTCCGAGTCAAGTCACATGCCCAATGTCAGAAATATAGTAGTAAGTGATGGGGACGAGATTTGAAAGCCAGTTTTTCTGAATTAAATCCAGTGCTGTTTCCATTACTTTGTAATAATAAGAACTTACATTACTTTAACCTTTAAAGTTTATAAAGTGATTTTTTTTCTTTTCACAAAAGCTTTGTGAGATGTCTGTTATAGGCCTTAATATTCCTTTTTATTCCAGATAAGAAAACCTAATTTCAGAAGAAAGACAAAACTAGTTCACAAGTCCAAGCTTATGAGTGATAGAAAAGGATGTGAAACCCACCTCTCTTGACTCCAAATCCAGCCTTCTTTCTATTATCTCACAGTAAATGTGCATGTGTGACATACACCAAATGTTTGTCTTCATTAATAGACATATTTATGGTTTGTCTGAATAGCTTGAAACTATTTCATTTAAACTTGGGATCTGTAATCTTTTTTTTTTTGCTTTTTGGAGGGCAATTGGAGTTAAGTAACCTGCCCAAGGTCACACAGCTAGGTTTTTGTTTCTGTGCATTAAGTGTCTGAGGCCGGATCCGAACTCAGGTCCTTCTGACTCCAGGGCCAGTGCTCTACTCACTGTGCCACCTAGCCACTCCTGGGATCTGTAATCTTTCAAACCTGTCAAAAGAATTATTTCTTCTAACTCTTCTAAGACTCCATTCAACATCCCTTCTAATTTAATTTTTCTTTCTACGTAAAAAAAAAAAAATGAAGAGTAGTGGGCCAATAGGAAATGACTGAGATGGAATGCAACAAAAAGTCTTCATGGAATAGCAGAAAGATTCCAGCAGACTGGCTTTCAGGGGATCAGGACTAAGGTTTCAGCTCTGTTATCAAGTGGCCACCTTACCTCACTCAATATGATTTAATATTTATTAAGCGTCTTCTGTGTGCAAGGCACTGAGGCAACAAAACCAACAATAAAAATGGTCTGTGCCCTTGGGAAGCTGACATTCTATTGAAGGAAGCAGCACATTAAAATAAAATGTCCGAGTGAAGAAGAAGCATGGAATAAAAGTGGACAGAGGGTTGGCCTAAGAGTTCAAAAGACCCAAGTCCCACTTGCTTACTGTCAAGTCTTTTCCTTTGAATCATTGTCTTTTCATTGGGGAAAATCATTTCAATAACCAAGACAGGTCTTTATGAAGTAATAAAATAGCAGCAATTTTGATAAGCTTTGCAATTTTTTAAAATTTTGTGGTAACTGAATAATATCCATAATCCTGCACTTAGAAGAAATTGTGCATGTTGCCTATATGTGTAGATCTGTTTAAGGTCTGTGACACACTGACTTTTTGGAGACTCCTATGTGGCACTGGGGAGACATATACAAAGACAATGTTTTTGCCTCTTAGAGACCCCAGAGAGATGTTCTAGGTAAGGTGTAGGGACTAAATGTCCAGAAGTCCAAGTTTCTGAAGATGAATTTTTTTTTTAATGGGAAAGATTGTAAGGAATGGACTGGCTAAATAGTATCCAGTCTTCGGGGGTGCATGCATTATTCTCCACCTGATAAATAACCAAATGGAGCCACCTTCCAGAAAAGAGTAATTATGCATAATGAAGTGGCCTTGCCCTGATTCAGAGTATACTCAATATTCTATGACTGTTCCCTGCCCGTTTACTGTGTGACAAAGTAAGAAACTTTTTAATTGCCTTCTAAGTCAGAAGTGAGTGTGCATATAAAATGCACAAACAGGTGAAATCTCTTTCTGTCTCTGGTGGTTGTCAAGTGTGGAGGGGAATGAATATCTTAAGCTCCTTCTCCCACTGTGGTTGTGATGGCCATAAAATAATAGACACTTGTCTTTGTTTTTCTTTTTTTTTCTCTTTCTTTTTCTTTTTCTTTTTTTTTTTTTTTTTTTTTAGCAATTGGGGTTAAGTAACTTGCTCAAGGTTACACAGCTAGTCATTATTTATGCGTGGGTGCTCATTTTCTGAGGCCGGATTTGATCTCGGGTCATCCCAACTCCGAGGCCGGCACTCTTACTCACTGCGCCACCTAGCCGCCCCTTTTAGGGCAATAGGGGTTAAGTAACTTGCCCAAGGTCACACGGCTAGGTTTTTGTTTGTGTGGGTTAAGTGTCTGAGGCTGGCTCTCAACTCAGGTCCTTCTGACTCCAGGGCCGGCGCTCTACTCACTGCGCCACCTAGCCGCCCCTGTCTTTGTTTTTTATATTTGTTCTTTCCTGATTATAGATATTGGAAAAGGGACAGATCAGGCCATGACGCTATGAGCCCTGAAAGGTACTAAGAATGATTCTAAAGTGTAGTAATGATAGTCCATGACAGAGACTGCTTTATCCACCATAGACAAACTAGATGGGAAGTGTGCATCACCCTGAAAAATATCAGGTTGTTCTCCAACACAGAGACTCATTTTTAATACTATTATTTTCATTATTATGCCCTTTGGCATAATAATTCTATTTTGGGGAACAAAAT
The DNA here is from genome assembly GCA_011680675.1 of Gymnobelideus leadbeateri. NCBI lineage: Eukaryota > Metazoa > Chordata > Mammalia > Diprotodontia > Petauridae > Gymnobelideus > Gymnobelideus leadbeateri. Next base: position 132,363 of record WOXC01001275.1, on the reverse strand, counting down.
AGAGAGAATAAAGGAGGAAGGATGTCATTCTAGGCACAAAGAACACCATGAACATGATCACTATACGTAATAGTGCATAACATGATAAAAGCAGATGATTTAATTTGTAATAATGTGTCAGATTAAATGGAAGGAACAGACTGGAGGTAAGAAGGATATTTAAGTGACACTTAGAATAGTTGTAAAGTCAGGTGATAAGGACTTGAGTTAGCAAAGATGCTAATGCTGATAGAGAGGAAAGGAAGATGAGAATGAATGAATCAATTTTGTTTAACTGGATATTAGAATATGGGGGTAAAGGAGAAATAAAAAATATAAATTTTTCATCTGGATATTAGAAAGAAAAATGGAATCCATCATTTGACAGAAACAAGAAGTTGTAAAGCTTACCTAAATTGAGAAGAGAATAAAAAAGACACATGTTTGGATTAATTCTAGGGTATCCAGAGTGAATATATATATATATATACATACAGATTTAATTTGGAAACAAGAGGAACAGAACTCAAAATTGATTTAATTCAACAGGCATTTGAGTACCAACTAAATACTGAGAACTTTGGTATATGCAATTAGGGATTTATTTTCCTTTCTTCTCCTCTGGTTTTTTCCTTTCTTTCCTATTTTCTTTTCTAATTTCTTGTTCATTGACATCCTAGATCTTTTAAAGTATCAGTGTTTTGGTTTTAAAGTTTCATTATCATATTTTCTTAAAAATGAATTCCACAATAAATAAATAAATAACCTCTCATCTATTCTAAGTCTGGGTCATAGATATGGTGACTATAATAATAAATTATATGAGATTCATAAACTCCACAGGTGTTCCTACTTAGTGCCAATGAAGATGTTAATAATAAAATGCAGATATCTGCTCTTGGTCATACCTCAAATATTCAGAATGACTGTCCCAGTTCAATCCTGTCACATTCAAGCCCAAGACTGTTTGCATTCACTATCTATCCTAGAAGATCTCAACTGAAGAATTCCTGTTGGGCTGCTAGAATATTCTCATCATGCCTGAGTGATAACATGGGGGTGTAATAGGAAACCTTATCTTTGTAGTCAAAAAAACGTGAGTATCCCATCTGAGGTGGATGATCACATTTTCCAAGGATCCTATGGGCCTAGAAGTCCCTGGTGCATTTTAATTTAAACTTGCTCCTCAGAAACTCATTATAGAAAATGAGATTTGCAGTCATTCTTTCCTTTGTAACATAAGGTAATGAGTGTTTCAGTTGCACATAGGCATCTTTATGCTGGGTATCCAAATTTAGTAAATTTAGCATTCTCTTCTGTTGATAAGCCTTTGCATGTGTGACTAACACTAAAAGCACTCAGATGGTGCTTGGCCTAGAAAAGAATTGTACCTAATTCAGTCTGGGAGTAGCGATGTGGAATCTCTCTTGTAAAAAGAAAATAATTTCATTGCAATGAACCATAGTTGACTTAACAGCAGATTTAGAAAATGCTATTTATGCTCATCTTGCAAACAAACCATTGGGAATGCACACATTTTATGTTCCTGCTAACCTTTTCATCACAAGCTATTCCCAAGAAGATTCAAGACAATTAGCAAATGATAGAGTTTAGACTCTTTATTTTCATGTAATCAAATAGTTCACATTTCTAAATTGCCTTTTTTTTTACCTCTACCCCTTTAAATTGGCCAGCTTTATTTTCTCACTCAGCCCAGCTGTTTCTGAAAGAAAAGATAGTGAAATTTGGGAAGAAGGGACAAGGGGATTTTATAATCTAACCCATAGACAATGAAGTTTACTTCAGTTGGCAGATGGCAAGGGACCGTCTGTGATAAGAGAAAAATTGAGGGCACTAACTCATACCATTGGCCTAAAACAACCAAACTTGGGGGAACAGATAAGGATTTGGGGCATTCTTCTTCATCTTCAAATATGGTAATTTTTATTTTTGTGATGCATTCCAGTGTTGCCAGAATTAAGGTTGACTCCAGGTATCATGATCGATAAAGGTTCTGAGATTCTTTTCACCTTTTATAGAATATTAGATTTAATAAGCATCCTTGAAGTTCAACTAGTCCAACTCAGCCATTTAATAGAAGCAGAAACTGAGGACCAAAGGAAAGAAATAACCTGCCCTATGTCACAGAAATAGTAGGCAACAGATCCTGGATTCAAATCCTGGTCTGCCTACTCCACATCAGGTACCATCCCACTCTCTATTGCTCTTTTCCTGTTGTCCCCATTGATGCACACTTGTGTCAACCTCCCTGCACAGGGTGAAGAATGTAGATTGTTTAATATAAGGGGAAAATTTAAAACTTTCAAAAAGAAAACTTTGAAACATCAATAGCTGAGACAAATAGCATTTCGCTTGTTTTGAGGATCTAAATCTGCCAAAATGTTTTGTCAATTTGTTCCCATAATTGTTTCAAAGAACAAATGAAGTAATTAAGATGTCTTGATAACACACAAGCTCAAATTGTATTTATGAGTTTCAAATTAAACACAATCTAAATTGTTTTACAGTATTTCCCAAGAACAGAAAATGGTACTTACAATTAGCTAAAAATGGTTACAGATTCATATCCTAATTCTATTTTGTATTGCTTCGGATGGAATTGAGGACCTGAAAAAATCATTAAATTTACAAAAATGCTATACAGACTGTGCAGCTGTAATTAATTCTTTTCAGATAAATATGTGCTCTACCCTCAAATTCCTGACCAAATTTGGCATCTGACACTCAACGATAAGACTAAGGAAATAAAAGTATTGATAGAATGTAATCTCCTAGAGGGTAAGAACAGTTTCATATATGTCTTTGTATCTCCAGTATCGAGTTTAACATATAGTAGACATTTAATAAATGGTGGTAATATATAATAAATAAAATATATACTATGTAAATATACAACATATAATAAATGCTTAAATAAAAATATATGATAAATAAAATTAAATATAATGAATGCAAATATTCATTCCCATGTCCACTATGTTCAAGTTGTGTTTACGCAATAAAAATGCAAATTGCCTAGAGAGAAATTTTTAAAAGATCTGATTATCTCTTCAGCATAATGTAGGTCTGAGTATTTTTTCATAAAATGAATAATATAATTCACAATGGCTTCAGTTGAATTCTTAAAATACCTTGAACTTATTAGAAACTCGCCATTCTGTGTTTCTTTCATTCCATTCCATCTGGGTGAGGTTATTCACTTATTCATTTAACAAGCATTTGTTAATGTACTATCTAATGTACTATAGCTATTTCTTCTCCACTTTACAGATGAGGTAACTGAGTTTTAGAAACTTTTAAACAGTCACAGAGTTAATGAATAGTAGATGCAGGAGTTGACCCAAGTATTTCTAAAACATTCTATTATGCCATCTACCTGTTTATCCTATAATCAAAATTACTTCATTTGTTCTAAAATGCCAATCAATGGTGTAACATTTTCAAGTGTCACCACCAATCTCTTGTTGAGAAATAGAAAAAAATCTATGCAGAACTGTACAGGTTTGGCAATGGGTTGTTGCCTCTAAATTTCAGAAGGGGCAAAAAGGGTTTTTTGCTTGTTTGTTTATTTTAAACATTAGGCCATCGAGCTTGAAGCCAATTTGTGGCAAACTCTAAACTTCATTATTAAAGATGGCATTTTGACAATTTCTGAAGGTTTTAAGCATTTTCCTTCCTTTTATCTGCTCTTTTTCTGGGCTTTTTCCTCCCCACTCCCCATTCTGTATAGAAATGTCCATGACTCATACAACCTTTTTTACTGTCGTCTCCTTGCTTGTGACATTAAGAAGAGGTAATAAGTACCCAAGCAAGACCCTATCCATCTCCAACAAGCATCTAGGAATTTCCTACAATGACCCCCGAGTATCTCTACTCTGTGGGATTGGTAGGAGTACTTTTGAGAACCTGGCACAGCCTGGGTGAGGAGCCCCTTCCTGGATCACTGATTCCCTTCCTTCTCCAGTCAGTCTAAAGATATTCTGATTAGAATCCAAGTTAGTGTCTAGTGTTTAAGTTGTGGATATATGCTGTAACTCCAGAGATTTGCTTAATTCTTACCTCTTAAGTGACTTTGATAAAAAATGTATTCTTAACACTCCACCCCTCACTTCCTTTCTCATATTCCCTGCTTAGTTCCCACACAGTAAATAAAGCTTCCTCACTTGAATGGCAAGAGGCTTACAGAGTCTCTTTCAACAACTCTGAGACATCATGAAATGGGATTATAGGCTATGTATGACCACATGTGGGGCCATGCATAGATGAACTAAAACGATATGTGCAAGATAAGAATCTAGAAATGAGATACACATTTTTAAGAGATGTAGGAACATCAAAGAACCTTAATACTTAGAGTTCGCACTCAGAAAGCCCCTTTCAGGGAAGAGAATGTAATAGGAGGGTCAAAAACACCAAAGAACACCAAACTATTACCAGGTATACATTTCTCCCCAATCTGATTATAATCACCACTGCAAGGAGGTACTGGAGGTGCCACTGGGAGAAGGAAGGACATCAAAGGAGAAACATTTGAGCACTATTCAATAAAAATCGATTTTACTGACTAGTTTGCTTCTCTGATGGAAATAATTTTTTTGTACTTTTTGGCGGGGAGAGGCAGGGCAAATGGGGTTGTGCCTTGCCCAAGGTCACACAGCTAGTAAAAGTTAAGTGTCTGAGGCTGGATTTGAACCCAAGTCCTCCTGACTCCCGGGTCTATTCACTTCACCACCTAACTGCCCCTGCAATGGAAATAATTTTTTTTATTTTTAAACAAATGCTTTATTAACTTCTGTTTTACATCATTCATTTCCGCCAGATTTTGAGTTACAATCATTTTTCCCCCATTATTCCCCTACCCAACCTCCCAGAATAGCAGTCCCACAAGATATCACTTCCTCCAATCTGCTCTCTCCCATACCTTCTCCAATATGCCCCTCGACTTTTCCATTAGAGGAAGGTGAATCTTTGTGTCCCAATGCCTGACCATCTTATCTCCCTACAAGCAAAAGAGTATTAATAATAGTATTTATATATATTTGAAACATTTAATGTTAAGACCTCGAATTTCAGATCCATTTCCTTCCTCCCTTGTCACCCATTCTCTCTTGGGAGATAAGTAATTCAGTATATGTTGTACATGTCTAGCCATGCAAAACATTATCATAGTAGATATATTGTACAAGGCTGCTTATAATTCCCTCCCACTCAACCCACCCCCCACCTGGTCCATTCCCTACATGATCCTGTCCCTCTTCTATAGTGGGTACTTCCAACCTCCCCTCCCCCCAAGGATGCCCTCCAATCCACCATCCCTCCTCTCATCCCCCTTCCCCCTATCCTGCTGCAGGTTGAGATATCCCATTTAGTATGTATGGCATTCTCTCCCTGGACCAAATTCAATGTGAATGTGGTTTTGCCTTTTTAGCCTTCCTATTCTCCCCCTCCCTTGCAACCACTTCCCCTTGCTTCTTCTACATGGGATAATTTACCCTACCCTGTGTCTCCCCATCTCCTCTTGCCACTTTCCTCTCTCACCTCATAATATCATCCCTTGAGTATTCTCCCTTCCCAACAAATTCAACCTATGCCCTCTATCCATATATAACTGTAACCATATACACACACATTCACATATGTATTCATATGACCACACCCCCTTCTTCCATTATTTTCATAGTGAGAAAGATATCATCAGTCACAGTTATTGCTTTTCCATATAGGAATGTAAATAGTTCAACTTTGATCAGTTCCTTTTGATTTCTTTTCCCTGATTACCTTCTCAGGCATCTCTTCCTTCTTGTGTCTGGATGTCAAATTTTCTATTCAATTCTGGTTTTTTCCTCAAGAATGCTTGAAAGTCCTCTATTCCACTGAATGACCATATTTTCCCCTGAAACAGAATACTCAGTTTTGCTGGGTAGGTGATCCTTGGGTTCATTCCCAGTTCTTTTGCCCTCTGGAATATCATATTCCATGCCCTTCAATCCCTCAGTGTAGAAGCTGCCAGGTCCTGGGCTATTCTGATTGTGTTTCCACAATATTGAAATTGTTTCTTCCTGGCTGCTTGTAGTATTTTCTCCTTGATCTGGGGATTCTGGAACCTGGCTATAATATTCCTGGGAGTTTTCTTTTTGGGATCTTTTTCAGGAGGTGATCGGTGGATTCTTTCAACCTCTATTTTGCCCTCTGGATCTAAAACATCAGGGCAGTTTTCCTTGAGAATTTCTTGAAGGGTGATTTCTAGGTTCTTTCTTTGATCATGGCTTTCAGGTAGTCCAATAATTTTTAAATTGTCTCTCCTGGATCTATTTTCCAGGTCAGTGGTTTTTCCCATGAGATATTTCACATTGCTTTCTAATCTTTCATTTGTTTGTATCTGCTTAACAGCATCTTGATTTCTCATAAAGTCATTTGCTTCCATTTGCTCCAGTCTAACTCTGAAGGAATGAATCTCCTCAGTGAACTTTTGAGATTCTTTTTCCATCTGGCAAATTCGACTTTTTAAGGCATTCTTCTCCTCATTGCCCTTTTGGGCCTCCTTTGCCATTTGAGTTAGTCTATTTTTTAAGGTGTTGTTTTCCTCAGTCAGGCTGTTGACCCTCATTTCATACTTTTCCTGCATCCTTCTCATTTCTCTTTCCAATTTTTCCTCCACTTCTCTTATTTGATTTTTAAAGTCCTTCTTAAGGTCCTCTATGGCCTGCAACCCGCTCATGTTTTCCCCTGGGGCTTTTGGAGCAGGACTTCTGACCTCACAGTCCTTTTCCCGCTCTATGCCCCAAAATAGGAGTCTAGGGTTGCATTTTTCTGTTTCCTTTGCCTTGGCATGTTGCCACTTAATTGCTTGACTTTTGGGCTTGTTGCCACACTATGGCTTTAAGGCCAGATAGAGGAATTTTCGTCCCGAACTTGTGGGGGGCAACTTCCATTTCTGGCAAGCTGTAAACCCACCCACGACTTCCACCCTAGATCACAATCCAGATCCAGGGAGGTTAAAGCAAGAGCTATTACCCACCAAGACTGATCGCTGGATCTCCCTACAATTTGCAGGCCGGGAGCTGGAGCTGCCTCTGAAGACTACAAAATGGCGTGTCTCCTCAGCGGCTTCTAGCCCCCAGGGGAGGGAGCAGACGCATTCCCCAAATACTAGCACATCTCTGATGGGCTGGCCACATGGTTCAAATGTTAAATGTTCATTTGCCTAAAAAAACTACTTTATGGATAACTCACATAAGCCAAGTGCACAGAGAGAGGACAGAAGTGATACAAGGACATTTTCAAGGTTTTTCTGAAGATCTTTGAAGTCAATTGTGACATATGTGAGACACTGGCACAAGACTTTCCAGCATGGCAGGCCTGCATGAAAAACACTGTGTCCTATGAAAAAAGCAAAATTACAGCAACTCAAAATAAACAGGAGGTATGGAAATTAAGGGACATCTCTAATCCTTATTTGCATTTGAACTGTGGTATAGTCTTCTGAGCCCATGTTGGTCTGATCACAACATTATGATGTTATTTTGGTCCTCTTTAAGCATGAAGGACAATACCCAATCTGTTTAGAAGATACACTATAGAAAAAGAATGATAAAATACAGAATATTGCATGTTGACTCAGGAAAAAAAAATAACTTACAAATCAATAGAGTAAAACACCTTATTAAAGGCTATTTGCTCACATTATACATCTAAAGCATAACTCAAAAATCATCGCAGAATATTAAAAGATATAACAAAAGATACAAACTTATTTAACAATTCTTAGATCATTCTTATCAAATGAATCATAAAAAGGAGATAATCACTCTTTAGAAAGTTTGATCATTATCATGGAGGAAATGCGGTGCAGAGGTCAAGTCAAAGAAAGAGAGAAACTGAAAATAACAAACATGTATTGTATATATTAGGAATTATATACACAGACATAAATCAAAAAGTACTCAAGGAACAAAGAATCTTCCCTCAAATAGCTTACTGACCATTGAGAGCTGTGTGAAATTTATGAATACAAAAAAGTAAATACAAAATATATACAGAATAGTTAAAGACACTTTCAGTGTGGAAGGAACTAGTAAGTAACAGGATCTGGATTGGTTTACTCTAAGAGTGGTACTTGAGCGAAGCTTTGAAATGAGCCAAGGAGTCTTCAACATGTAGATTAGGAAGGACATTCCAGGCATTGAGGGAACCACCTGTGGGAATGATAGGAAACAAAAGATGTAATGCTATAAATAAAGAAGAATAAGTAAACTAGTTAAACTAGAAGTGAGAAAAGAAATATGTAATATGAAGTAGGACTAGAAAGATATTGTTCAACTTTTGTTTTAGAAGAGGATGAATGACATCACAGGTAATGCCTTGACTTGCTTATGAATTGGAATTGAAGCAGAGTTAGACAAAGTCATCAGCCTCACTCTTATAGTCATTGAAGTCCAGTAGTAGGATAAAATCAAGATGACTGGAAATGATCTTGGCATCTTTGATGTCTGACTAAGCTCTAAGCCCTCCATAGCACCTCCTTCAATGGCCTTCGTGGCCATTAGAAGATATTGTTCTCATTCACCCATTCTCTAAGAGAAGTTTTCACACTCTTGATGTAACATCTCCTTAACATAGACACAGGTTTGAGGCCAGTAGTTTGCCCTCAACCTGGTTTAGCCTATCTGCTGAGATGGTTTAAATGAAGTGTAGCCTTTGTGCACACCACAGTTTTATGGAGCCCCAGTTGGGTATTGGAGGAAAGGTGGACACCACAGTGGACAAACAGGAAAAAGGCTTATCAAGTCCTGACACCATAACTGCTAGTCCTCCCTGAACACCTTATATACTACAGAAAGGTGGTATATAGACAGACTATAAGAGTCTCTAAAAACCAAACACAAGAGTTTGTATTTTGTCATAAAAATAACAATCCATTACACTTTTTAAACATCCAAGTAACATATTAAGAACTGAAATTTAGGAATATCAATTTGGCAGCTGGTGGATGGATAGATTGGAAAGGAGAGAGACTGGGAATCAGGAGAAAAATTAGAAACTTATTTCATTATTCCATTAAATATAGATGATAAACATTGGAAACAATGTTGTAATATAAGTAGAGAGATGAATGAATGGGATGGCACACATGTATTCATACATACACAGATGTATTTGTAATGGTGATGGAAATTTGAAGATCTTTTCTGTCCCCTAATAGTCCAAATATAATCACATGGAGCCTGTGGTGGGAGGAGGGTGGAGCAGAGTCCACAGGAAGCTAGGATTCAGAGCAGTTCAAGCCAAAAGGAGGACAGGACTATCCAAGGAGACAGCTAGGCTTGTGAGTGTTTGTTTGCACCCTGCTCTGACAGCTAGGCTTGAAAATGTTTGTTTGCCCCCTGCAGTGACAACTAGGTTTGTGAATGTTTCTGTAAGGCTAAAGGATGTTGTGGCTTTCTGCTGTGCCATGGTGCATTAACTTCTTTTACTCTGATGGATTTGACTTTCTGGTTTGTGGATTTGGAGTTCTGGTGTCTGAATAAATGTTTTGCTTCTATCTTCTCTATTGAGAATCTATTATATTTTGTCAGAGTCACCGTCAGTGCTGTGAATATTGTGCTGGTGCTATATTTGGCTATAAGGATGGGACTGCAAAATATTGGACCTATCTTTGAATGTGGAAAGGCTTTATAAGAAGAAATGGATATCCCAGGATGGGAGAATTTACCTTATTCCTCCTTAGCAAGGGAATGGGCTAAAAGTATAATGCTCTATGAAAATTTGGAACTGAGGCTACAGAAGGGACAACTTAGAGATTTAGAAACATGCTTGCAAGGAATACCAATAAAATCACGGAGAGAATTGGAAGGAATATGAAGAAGAGGCTGGGCTTTAATAACATTTTGTCATATTATATGTAAAAACAGAGACAAACGGCTACCAAAAAAAACCAGAGAGGAAGTTAGTTTATTTAAATGGGGAACATTTTATGCCATAGTGTTTGGGCTCTCCTTCAGAAGAGCAAACCGGAAGGTCTCAGGTAATAGAAAACAAGCTTGCTGTTGTGGGTTTGGCTCAGAAAAAGAAGAAAATAAACCAGAAAGAGGAATGTGCTTTCCACTTTAATACAGACTGAGCCTAGTTGTTATGACAATGGCTGTCAGAAGAGAGCCTGGGTGCGAAAAGAAACAATGTTAAATGAGGAGGCTTTTACAAGAGCAGAAGTTCTCCCTCTACTAAGAAGAAAGCAGGAGAACCCTAGAATTCAGGGAGATAATTGAGGATTTCATTCAATCAGAAGTTATTGAATGGGAATATGTATGAGAATCCCCCAAAATCATTTTGGATAGATATTACCTAAATCAGGATTAGCAACCCAAAGAATACATGCATTGGCTGGAGGGATAGATTCTAATCATCAAGGAGAAATTATGGTGACATTCCAAAATTTAGGTGAAGAACTTATATAGTTTTGTAGAAGTGATAGAGTAGTTCAAGTGGTTATTATTCCTTATGAAACAATACCCCTTGTGAAAGCAGACCCTCCTTCCAAAATAACTATCAGAGGAACTGAAGGGTTTGGTTCTACTGATAAAATAAAATTGGGAGCTAAAGTATGGGTAAAGTGGAAGCCAGACTATGTGCCAATGGCTGTGGAAATTATAGCACATGGGAAAGATAATAGTGTAACTGTTGTTTATTCAGGAGAAGACGATTACCAAATTATACCCTTAACTCATATATTCTACCATGAAGGAGGCTATGATAGTGAGTTCATAGATTCCAGAAGCATGGCTGACTCTATATCAACCCTGCTTCTGGTGATTGTCTCCTTGTTTCTTTTTTACTTTTTGTCTGTTAAATTTGTTTGCTAGGTTTGCTTCTTTCAGGCTTGGTACCTTCCTCCTGCAGATGACTGATCGCTTAAGTCAAATGCAACCTCCTGTATATGACTGTGATGTCCATGACTCCTGGTGCCAGCTAAAGAAGTGACCTCTGCAGGGAGAGCTCTACGTCCAGTTTCAGCAGGGGGTAGCTATGAAAGAAGACACCTTTGCCCCATCCTAAGATATTGTTTATTGTATTATTTTCTCTTATCACTATTATATTGTTGTAAAATTCTGTTGACACCAGTTACCCCTAAACTCCCATTAACCTATGTAATGAAATGTATTGTTAATGTATTTTTGCTATGTAAGGGACATGAAATATCTTGGGGCTAAATGTAATGAAAACGGTAATTTGAAGATATTCCCTACCCCCAATAGGTCTAATGTAATTACATGAAGCCTGTGGTGGGAAGAGTTTGCTGAATTGTGGAGCAGAGCCCACAGGAAGTTGAGAGTCAGAGGAGTTAGAGCTAGAGGGATGAGAGGACACACCCAGGGAGGCAGCTAGGCTTGTGAGTGTGGGAAGTTTAAAGGACTGTGTGGCTCCCTGCTGTGCTACGGTATATTACCTTCTTTGTAACTACTATGGATTTGACTTTCTGGTATTAGGATTTGGTTTTTTGGTGTATGAAGAAATGTTTTTCTTCTCTCTTCTATATTGAGAGTCTATTATATTTTGTGATTGAGAACTATGCTGGCATATTCATAGTCACCATCAGTGCTTTACATTTTATATATATATATATATATATATATATATATATATATATATATATATATATATATGTATGTATGTATGTATATATATATATATATATATAACACATTATATAATTATATATATAACATTATATGTAATATTATATTCTATTTCTATTTTATTTTTAATTAAAGATTTATTGGTTCCTCTTACTTTACCAATGTAATCATTTACAATTCTCCTCCTAAGCACTCACCAACGTATCTTTCCCTTGTAAAATAAATGTAACAATAAAGCTACACCAACCAAAAGAGCAACCAGTTGAGACAGTATATGTAGCAGTCTACACCTGTGATCTCACATCTCTCCAAGAAAAGGTAGAGGATGACTTTTTTTCTATCCTTTTCTGAAGGTTAACATTGATAATGACAATTATACTACTTTCACCCAAGTTTTCCAATTGCACAGGAACCAGTGATCATTTTATTCTACAAAGAGTATTACAATTCTTTTGAATTTTTGTTCATTTCAAGTGTTGTAAAGCATTTAGAAATTCTTCATTTGTTTTGAGAAATGACTTAAATGAAAGCTCTCAAGTGGTATTCATATGGCCAGTATACCTCTTTCACAAATCAATTGTTTCATTTCTGCTCAGCCGTCAAGGGTATCAACTCTTAAAAAGCTGTTCATTCTATTCTTAGAGTGTCTCATTCATGTTCAGAAATGTTTTCTTTGTTTAGTGATAGAATGAACAATGTAGAAAAACAGAACAATTGCACTGAGCATGTATAGAGGTTAGCAGCTTGCTGCCTGAATCTGAAAATTACTGAGATATGTGGCATTTAGGGGCTAGATGTAAATTTAGTAGCATGCAAAGAAAAAATAAAAGGAACATAGAGATCACCTAGTTCACCTCCATCATTTTAGACATAAGGAAAATAAAAACCAAAGAAGTTCAATGTGTTGAGCCTGGTAAGAATGGTGAGAATATTGAAGATGTCAGTCTCTATACTCTTACTCCAAATTCAATGTTTTTCATTGCACTTCACTAAGTACCTCATTAGCATAGAGGCTATCAAGAGATTTCTCTCTAAAAGTGCACAAGGAGACAGGTGTGGTGGTGGAGGAGAAGCAATATGAAACTGGAAAAAACAATTATGGAGAAACAAACCTGAAAGACCATGGAGTGAATGTCTCAATATCCTACCTAGAAGTAAAGCAAAGGGATTATTTAAAAATATATATTTGTTTTTGCTTTTTAAATACACTTCAGAATGAAAGGGCACTTAAATGAGGAAAGGGAAGGAAAAATAGATAGGAAAATTTCATATAGCCTCATTGAATCAATAGATAAGAAAGGGAAAATATCTCCTATAATACCTCAGGATAAAGAGGATGCATAGGAGAATGGAGGCAGTGGTGAAAGAAATGGTTGAAATGGAAAATGAAAGGAGAAATTTTTATTTGTTGATGAGAATGTGTCCTTTTAGAATTCTAAGGCTGGATTATCCTTTAATCAATCTGTTCCTCTTCTCCTATTGCTGAAGTCCTCCAATGATGTACTTTTTGTAGCCCAGCCAACTAACTTTCATTTCTGTTCAATTATACTTCTGAATTTCTGGATTTCAAAAAGGTGAATTAGCTGCACTCTAACTCTTCACCCATCCTCACTGCCAAGTGCTTTCTCATATTTTATTAGCCATCTACTCCTATGACCTTCTTGAGCTAGAATATCTTTCTGTCATACTGGACACCTTCTTTTATTGGTGAGTTTCTCAATTGGGGGAGGGACATAAGTCAGCTAACCATCATTGCCTTCTTGGCTATGATTCAAACTTTCTAAATATATCAAAAACACCAAAGAGCATAGGGATAAATGGAGTCTTAAAATGATTACCATCAGGAAGCATTGTATGTAATGGGCTTAAGGTAGAAGCATGTCTAAGAAATTTCTAAATGTAAACGCCATCCCTCTGTCACCTTCCTCCTCCTTCCTAACCCCACCCCTGGACTATTCAGCTTCCCTTTTGTAAAAAAAAAAAAAGTTGAAATTGTGTTATCAGAGCAAAAAGAAACAAACAGTATAACTATGAAAAAAAAAAACAACCCACACACAACCAATATCAATACAAACAGAAGAAATGCAAATATGAGAGGAAACAACTGAATACAGAAACAATGTTTAGATCAAATTTCTCTGCTGATGGCTTGGTATCCAAGATAGATAAATACTTAGTACATGCCTGCATATATACATGCATACATACATACACATATTAGGTTTTCTTCAGGTTCAGGAAATCACTTATCCATATTATCTTTTGCAAGTGCCTCTATGTCTTTGTGAAAGGTATACATTCCACTTATTTTTCTCAAAATCACATGGGACTTAAATATGATCTTGTATAGAGCAAAGAGATATTACAAATAAATGTAAAAGAAAACATAAATAAAAATAAAAGATGGTTGGTCAAGGAAAAAGACAAGTTTTTAACAAACCTAATTAAATCCAAGAGGATAGAATATCAAATCAACAAAATAATTAACTAGGTGAAATTACAAGAAAATCATCAAAATAACAAAATAGTTATCAGAACCTATTAAGTTATTTGCTATCAAATCAGACAACACAAAAGAAATATCTTCAAAACTATAATATAGTCAAAGTAATAGAATAACAAGTAAAGATTTTAAGTAATCCAATATCAGATTAAGAAATAGAATGTATTGTAAAGAACCTATTAAATGGGTGAGAAGGTATTCCTGAGTCTTCCAGAATCATTTTATTAGCCAAGTATATTATTTATGCATAAATGAGGAAAGGATAAAAGCATAAAACCATTACTGAACATTAATTCAAAAATTTAAAAATTTCATGCACAAAACTAGGCAACTAACATAGGGAATCATTCATTGTAACCAACTTGGATATTTATCAGAAATGCAAGGACATTTCAACATTTTTTTTCAGTATTCCCACAATGATGAACCAAATCATATTAAATCTCTCTCTCTCTCTCTCTCTCTCTCTCTCTCTCTCTCTCTCTCTCTCTCTCTCACACACACACACAAACACACACACACACACACACACGGAGATGAATTTCTCAATCTGTATGGAAAAAAGTAAGTGACAAAGTACAACAGTTATTCATGTGAAAGAAAAAAAAAAGAGAATCCTAATCTATGTGTAAAGGGACTCTTAAAAAAGTCATTGGGAAGTACTTTAACATTTGGCATCCTTACTTTATGTTTGTACTTTATTTTTGAAAATTTCATTTATAATGTGTGCTTTGGGCTTTAGGTAGATATGTTTATTATATTTTTTAAGAGTTCCTTTACACATAGATTAGAATTCTCTTTTTTCCATGTATGTGAGTATGGTGAGAAGGTATTATGCAGGAAATATGTGGTCAAAGGCTATAAACAAATACTTCTCAAAAGAAGTACCAACTGTTAACAAATATATGAAAAAATGCTCTAAATCAGTAAAAATAAGAGCAATGCTAATTAAAACAATTTTGAAGTTTTATCTTATACCTCTGCAAATAAGCAAAGATTACCAAAGATGGACATTATGAATGCTAGAGTCATTGTGGGAAGATAGGAACACTAGGGCATTGTAGGTAGAAGAGTGAATCAGTGCAGCTGCTTTGGAAAGTTATTTGACATAATGCAAAGAAAATGAATAAAGCGTCCCCAACCTTTGGGCCATTTATTTCACCCCTATGCTTATACCCCAATGGGGTCATTGATAAAAAGAAAGTCCCTACATGCATCAAAATATTTATAGCAAAACATTTTGTGACAGCAAAGTATATGCCCAATTATTCGGGAATGGATAATAAAGTGTGATACATGGATTAATAGATTATTGCTGTGGTATAACAAACGATGAAATGATTGATACAGATGAGTATAGATCTTCATGAAGTGATACAGAATGAATTGAGCACAGTCAGGCAAGAAACACATAACCAAGATAAGTTACATTTTAAAAATGAAATTGTTGCACTTAGCTTCATCACATGGATGCTGACAAATGGAATTGGGACAAGAAACATAGAATTTTTTAAAATCCTGTTTTCAGAACAGAATACCTATTTGTATTTAATGCAAAGAAGAAATTAACCATCATTTTTCCCCCTGCAGTTGTGTGGAACTGCTGGTTGTCTCTAATTAAACAAAAAAACATGGAAACAGTAACACCTTTGTTCATTATGTATGCAAACATTTGCCAAGTGAGGAATTGTAAATAATCATTACATCAAGTTTTACAAATGCTGCCTGCTCCATGGTTTTATAGTATTTTTGTATGTGTGTAGAGATCAAAATTTGGTTTTGTGAGAAAATTTTTAGCACCTATAATTAAAGTTCAGAACATGTAGTACTCAGCATACAGAACAAAGAAGCAAGAGAACAGGAAGATGAGTTTCATCTTTCATTTTCCATGATAAAAAATTCAGATAGTGATCATTTCAATTTTGAGTTCCACTTTTCTTTATAAAAATAAAAATTTGATGTCTTTTGTAAAATGACAGTCACTTTTATAGATAGCTATGCCTTCGTCCTCAAGCATCAAATAGATCGTTCTCTTGTAAGTAAAGAGCAACCACTGACCAAAAGCAGTGGATATAGAGATTTCATCTCCTAATATGTGAGGTAGGGTTAAGAAGTCATGGCCAATATTCCCTTGGTGATTCCAAGTAAAAGAGTGGGGTTGCTTTTTAATGATGGAATGACTGAGACACGGGAAGTTAGACTTTTTTTTCCAAAAAGCTTCACTAAGTAAGCTGAGACAAAAGCTCAGCATTCTTACATACCTTCTCTCCCTTGGACTTCCAGATTGTAAGAGACACAGGCAGAGTCAATTTGGGGGAGAAAGAGTGAGGAATATAGTATGTTTATGCATGATTTCCTCCCTGTCTCTCCTACCAAGAAGCATAATTGGAACTTACAGCAGAAGAAGCACCAGGCAGTGGTAGATATATGGTTTTATAAAGCCTGAGAGGGTGGTTTTCTCTAGAAATTTCCTGATTCTCAATGCTCCTTTGAAAAAGAAGAGGATTGGGGTGGCTAGGTGGTGCAATGAGTAGAGTGCCAGCCCTGGAGTCAGAAGGACCTGAGTTCAGATCCAACCTCAGACACTTAACGCATACACAAATAAAAACCTAGCTGTGTGACCTTGGGCAAGTTACTTAACCCCAATTGCCCTCCAAAAAGAAAAAAAAAGAAGAGGATAACCCAAATGGTAGAGTAAAAGCAGGGACTTGCTTGAGCACGCCCACAAACCCCTGCAAATACCTGTAAAAAAATCACTCAAAACAAATTCTAGAGCAACAGAACCCAGAAAATAATGGAGTGAAATATATCTCCAGCCCAAGAGAGCCTGGAAGGTGGAAAAGAAGGGTCTATCACACCAGGCTGGGAGCAGACACAGTATAGTGTTAGCTGTGCCAGCATAGACAGGGCAAGATAATGCCTCAGGGAACTAAATCACTAATAGCTGTAGTGGTTTACAGACTTTGTGGCCCACAGACAACATAAAAGATCAGTGGGAAAAGTCTGTCAAACATCAGTGAGAAATGAGCATGATCTGACCTCAGCCCTGGGATGGAGGAGGTGCAGTGGCAGTAGCAGCAGCTCACAGACAGAGGGAGAATTGAGCAACTGATCAGAGGGTGCTTGCAGGGAACACTTTGCTGGAGCAGAGTCAAGATTCTCTTGCTTTGCACTGCTTTGATTTGTGTGGCAGTCCGGCGTGGCCTTTTTGGGGTAAAGAGGAATGCAGAATTTGTGGCTGTGGGGGAGAGGGGATCCTCCTAACACTTCCAAGGCAGAAAAGAGTGCTTGTGATCTAGAACACAGGCCAGGAGAGGAGCAAACACCTCTCCTCATACCACTTTGGAAGAACTGAACATTTACATGTCCCTAGAAGTGTCTCTGAAAATAGCTTCACAAAATCCCTGAAGGTTGGAACAGTACACCTGTCCCCACCCCCATGCCCACCAAGAAAGCAGAGCTCTTCCTTGACAAAGAGATAGAAAGTCAAATGTTTGGCTGTGAAAATTAGCAAACAGTTAAAAAAAGTCAGAATATAGAATTTTACTTTGGTGACAAAGATGTTAGAAACATACAACCAGAAGAACACAACAAAGTCGAAGCTCCTACATCAAAAGCCTCCAAGGAAAATTGAATTGGTCACAGTACACAGAAGAGTTCAGAAAGGATATTGAAAATCAAGTAGGAGAAGGAGAGTAAAAATTGGGAAGAAAAATGATAGTGATGCAAGTAAATCATGAAAAACAAGTCAACAACTTGCTGAAAGAAACTGACATAATATTGAAGAAAATAACACCTTAAAAATAGACTAACCAAAAAGGCCAAAGAGGTCCAAAAAATCAATAAGAAGAAGAGTGTTGTCAAAAGCATAATTGGTCAAATGCAAAAGGATGTCCAAAAGTTTGCTGAAGAAAATAGTTCCTTAAAACTTAGAATGGAGCAGATGGAAGCTAATGATTTTATGAGAAATTAAGAAATTATAAAATAAAACCAAAAGAATGCAAAAATAGGAGACTATATAAAATATCTCATTGGAAAAACCACTGACCTGGAAAATATATCCAGGATAGATAATTTAAAATTTATTGGATTACCTGAAAGCCACAATCAAAAAACAAACCTAAGCATCAGCTTTCAAGAAATTATCAAGGAAAACTGCTTTGATATTCTAGAACCAGAGGGTAAAATAGAAATTGAAGGAATTCACCAATCACCTATTGAAAGAGATACCAAAAGGAAAATCCTAGGAATATTGTAGTCAAATTCGAACATTCTCAAGTCAAGGAGAAAATATTATAAGCAGCCAGAAAGAAAGAATTTCATATCATAGAAACACAATCAGGATAACACAAGATCTATCAGTTTCTACATTAATGGATCAGAGGGCATGGGATATGATATTCTGGAAGTCAAAGGAGCTAGGATTAAAAGCAAAATCACCTACCTAGCAAAACTGAACATAATACATCAGAGGAAAAATAAACATTCAGTGAAATAAAGGACTTTCAACATTCTTGATGAAAAGGCCAGAACTGAACAGAAAATTTGACTTTTCAAATACAAGAAGCAAGAGATGAATAAAAAGTTAGCAGGAAAGAGAAATCATAAGGAACTTATTAAAGTTGAACTGTTTACTTTCCTACATGGAAAGACAATATTTGTAACTCATTAGACTTTTGTTCATATTAGGATAGTTGAAGGAAGTATGTATGTGTTTATATCTATGTATGTGTGTGTATGTGTATGTATATATTAGCATATATACATTCATGTGAGTGTGTGGGCAGAGGGCACAGGATTATTTGAATAAGAAGGGATGACATCTAAAAATAAAATTATGGAATGAGAGAAGAATATATTTCGAAAAGGAGAAAGGGAGAGATAGAATTGGGTACGTTATCTCACATAAAAGAGGTAAGAGATAGCAGTTAAAATGAAAGGGAAGTGAAAGGAAATGAGTTAACCTTACTGTCATCAGATTTGGCTTAAGGAGGGAATAACATAAACACTCAATTGGGTATCTTATCCTACAGGAAAATAGAGAGGAAGGAGATGTGAGAGGGGGTGATAGAAGGGAGGACAGATTGGGAAAGAGGATAATTAGAACCAAACATTTTTGAAAAGGGATAGCATGGGGCCAGAGTCAAGATGGCAGAGTAGAAACAGGACTTCCACATGGCTCTGGCTTCCACCTGCCCCAATTGATGTAAAAGGTGACTCTGAACAAACTTGGGATCTATGGAACCCACAAAATGACACAGAAAAGCTAACCTCCCACTGAGGACAGCCTGGCAGGCCAGCAGCAAGTGGACAGCACAGTGCTCTGGGAGCTGACCCCAGCCCCAAGCAAGCTGGAAGTTTTAGCCTCAGAGACCCCTGACCAGTGTGGATGGAAGGACATCAGATCAAAAGCAGCTGTGGCAGTTTCCAGAATTATCAACCCATAGAGGCCAAAGACAAAGTGAGAGGTCAGTGTAGACTTTGAGGGAACAGGGAGTTTGGGAGTGTGATCCAGCCTCTGTCCCTGGGGCAAGAAGCAACTGAGGCTCTGTGGCCAATCTGCTTCAAAGCTCCTGGCATGCAGATTATAGGGGGAACAAGGGATTGGTCTAAGGAGTAATCACTCTTACTCTAACCTGCTTGGCTCTGGATTGCTGTCTAGGGTGGAGGTCCTGGATTGTGTGACCAGTTTGCCAGAGAGTAAGGAGGCTTCAGAGTGGGCACCCAACTAATAGCTCCAGCAGCTGAGAAAACCCCAATGATTGGGACAAATCTCACCTTTCTGGTAGCAGAGTTCTACTGTGGCAAAATGCTCAAAAGTCTAGTAATTGAGTGGCAACATGAGAAAGCAAAGGAAGGAAAGCAAAGAGATCAATCCAACATTAGACACCTATTTTGGGGACAAAAAGAAACAAAGCATGCAACAGGAGGAAGACAGCAAAGTCAGAATTACTGCACCAAAAGCTTCCAAGAAAAATATGAGCTGGTTACAGGCCATAGAGGAGCTTAAAAGGATTTTGAAAACCAAATAAGAGAAGTGAAGGAAAAATTTGGAAGAGAAATGAGAACCATTCAAGAAAATTATGAAAGGAGAGTCAACAAGCTGACTGAAGAAAATAACACTTTAAAAAATAGACTAACTCAGATGGCAAAAGAGGCTCAAAAAGGCAATGAGGAGAAGAATGCCTGCATTTGCCAGATGGAAAAAAGAATCTCAAAAGCTCACTGAAGAGAATCATTCCTTCAGAATTAGATTGGAGCAAATGGAAGCTAGTTACTTTATGAGAAATAAAGATACTATTAAATAGATACAAGCAAATTGAAAAATAGAAGGCAACACGAAATATCTCATTGGGAAAACAACTGACCTGAAAAATAGATTCAGGAGAGACAATTTAAAAGTTATTGGACTACCTGAAAGCCATGATCAAAAAAGAACCTAGAAATCATCCTTCAAGAAATTCTCAAGGAAAATTCCCCTGATGTTTTAGAACCAGAGGGCAAAATGGGGGTTGAAAGCATCCACCTATCACCTCCTGAAAATGATCCCCAAAAGAAAACTCATAAGAATATTATTTCCAGGTTCCAGAGTTCCCAGATCAAGGAGAAAATATTACAAATAGCCAGGAAGAAATAATTTCAATATTGTGGAAACACAATCAGGAAAACACAGCATCTGGCAGATTCCACACTGAGGGATTATAGGGCCTGGAATATGATATTCCAGAGGTCAAATGACCTGGGATTAAAACCAAGAATCACCTACCCAGCAAAATTGAGTATCATCTTTCAGGGGAAAATATGGTCATCCAGTGGAATAGAGGACTTTCAAGCATTCTTGATGAGAATATCATAGTTATATAGAAAATTTGACATTCAGAAACAAGAAGCAAGAGAAGCATGAGAAGGTAAACAGGGAAAAGATATCATAAGGAACTTATGAAAGTTGAACTATTTACATCCCTACATGGATAAACTATAATTGTAGCTTATGAAACTTTTCTCAGTATGAAAATAGTTGAAGGGGATAGAAATGTATATATGTATACACATACATACATACATACATACATATATATGTCTATATAGGAGGGTATATATGTGTATGACTATATATGTGAATGTGTATATATATGCTTACAGGTATACATAGATAAAGGGCACAGGACCAATTTAGTAGGAAGGGGTGATAATTAAAAGGTGAAATTAAGGGGTGAGAAGAGTATAATGAGAGGAGATGGGGAGAGATAAAATGTTGTAAAGTATCTCATGTAAAAGAGGCAAGGGAAAATGGTTACAATGGAGGGGAAGAAGAGGAAGGCAAAAGGGATCAACGTTATTCACATTGAGTTTGGCTCAGGGAGGTAATGACATACACACTATATAGGATATCTCACCCTACAAGAGAGTAGGGGGGGAAAGGGATGAGAGGGAGGATATGGGGAAAGATATGGGAGAGATCAGATTGGAGGACGGTTTATCCTGTGGGACTGCTATTTTGGCGTGGTGGGTGGGGGAAAAACAGGGAGAAAATTTGTAACTCAAAATCTGGTGGAAATGAATAATGTTAACCAGAAGTTAATAAAGCATTTGGAAAAAATAGGATAATCTACATAGAACCTGTACAGTGTCCTATTTGCTCATGGAAAAATGAACCAAAACTCCATTTATCTATAATATGCTATCATACTTAGAACACCTAGAAAAGATATTCAAACTATACATCTTCAATAGCACAAGTTCATGAACCTCCAAATATTTTTATGTCCTGGAAAGATTATAAGCTTTATGGAATTTATGCTTCCCATCATTTTTTGGGAAAACATAAAAATCTCTGTTGGAAAGAGGGGACTTTAGTAATGATTCTGTATTTCTGTAGTAACAATCCCCAAGTCAGTTCCCTTCTAGAGAGAACTTAGAGTTTATTCAAGTGCTTTATGTTTCTGTGTTTATTCATGGATGCCTATGAATCCTTATCATTTAATATCTTCTGTGGTATGAGGTACACACTGTCTCAATCTCAGTACTCAAAATGAAAAATGAGTACCTGTATAAGAATTGAAGAGCTTATTATCCATATTTGAGGAAATCTAGACATAGGATGTACATATATAAGCTTTATTTTCAATATTTACATGGATAAATTCCATGTAGAGGGAAATTAACAAAGAAAAAAGAAACTAATCTAAGGGACATTGGATAATTATAATATCACTGAGTTTCAGTTTCATTATCTCTAAAACGATGGTTGTAATACTTATATGGTGGCTATGAAGATTCTATTAGTCAAAATTTGTTAAACACATGTCCTTCATGGCCTATTCCATATGTTGAGTTAGAAGTCAAAAGAACATAAACAAAGACCACACGCCTTTGGTGGACTCCTCCTGTTGAGTTTTGGGGGCTGTGCTTAAGACTTCCATAGGATAGGAAAGTATGCATGCATTGTTATCTGCATCATTATATCCATATTAGTGAAATATCAGGTACAACAAGTACTACAATACTTAACATTTACAGAGCAATTTACCAATAGTATTTCTTTTAATCCTCACAACTTTGTACAGAGAAGAGATACATGTGTGATCACTTCAACATCAAGATGTCAACTGGTAAAAAATAATAAATGTTTAGTTAAGTCCTACATTGTCTCAGTATAAAAGCTATCCCTACATAGGCTAAGGGGAACAAAGTACAAGGAAAAGAGAAATATAAAGCTTACTTTGATTCTCGAACCTATATTGGGAATGACTAGCTAAACTTTCTCTACTCTCAGTCACTTAATATACTTGATATAATGATAAATATATTATTTTCTCCATTATCCAGGTCATTTATGGCTATGGTGCATATAGTTTCTCTTGTGTTCTCCTCCCTGTTATTTTATAACAGGCCTGGAGCTACAGGCCTAGCTAATTATTTGCAGATCCACAAAAGATCTGAAAGTCTATGTGATATTATTTTTAGACTAAAAATGTCAATATAGTAAAGAACAAATTCAAAAGTCTTGTTAGTCAACAGATATAAAATTGTTGGTTACTCAGTGATGGTGGGGTGGAATAAAATTTATTTTAACCAAATGTGTTTTTGTGAAGTTTTTCTAGAATATTGTATTTCATTCATGTGTTTGGAAAATGACTTTGATTTTTCTGCATTCATTTTTCCTTAGCAAAATTCATATATCCTGCTAATATATAATTTGAACAGACATACTTCTTTCCTTTTTAAAAATCTATCAATCACTAACAAGATTTATTTTTACTGATATAATTCATTACACACACCCATAGACCTCTGTCCAATCAGTCTTTCTAATGCACAGTTCTGGCCATGTCACTCTACTATTTAATAAAGTCCAATGCCTCCATGCCTTCCAGTAATAAATATGAAATCCTATTGGTTCCCTCTTACATGTGCAGTCTCATTACACCTTGTTACATAATAATTTTCAGTCATGTCTAAGTGTTTGTGATCCCATTGGGTGTTTTTTGATAGAGATACTGTAGTGACTTACCATTTCCTTCTCCAGCTCATTTTACAGATAAGTAAAACAAAGCAATCAGGGTTAAGTGTCTTGCTTAGGATCACACACCTACTAAGTGTCTGAAGCTGGATCTGAACTCAGGAAGATGAGTCTTCCTGACTCTGTGACTGGAATCCTATCCACTGCACCACCTAGCAGCCCTTGAATTTTATTCTATCCAAAAACTCTGTGATTGAGCAACACTTGTTTGCATGAGCTTCCTTGCAAAAGATACACTATTTCCTAACAACATGTATTTTCATTGGCTGTAGCTCATGCGTGGTCTTTTTGTTTCCTGGCTTCTTTCAGATCCCAGTTACAATTCCCCCTTACACAAGAAGTCTTTCCCAATCCCTCTTGACAGCAGTGCCCTTGTTAATTATTTTATTTTTTCCAATATATTTTTAGTTTTTAACATTTATTTCCACAAGATTTTGAGATAAAAATTTTTCTCCCCATCTTTCCCCTACCCCCACCCCCAAATAGCTAGCCTACTGAATACCCTCTTTCCCAATATGTTCTCTTTTATATCTTCCCCATCACCCCCGCAAAATTTCTAGTAAGGCAAAATGAATTTCTACACCCCGGTGCCTGCATATCTTATTTCCAAGTTGCATTGGGAAAAAACAACAAAAAACAACAACAATTTTTTTATACACATATGTATTTAAAACTTTGAGATCCATATTTTTTCCCTTCTTCCCTCCTCACACACCCCCACTTGGAAGATAATCAATTCAATATAGGTTGCACATGTGTAGTTACCCAAAACATCTCCATGGTAGCTATATTATGAAAGACTGACTGTATTTCCCTCCATCCTCTCCTACCCCTCACTTATTCTATTTTTTTTTCCCTTTGACACTGTGCATTTTCTTTTTCTTTTTTTTTTCAACAGGGAAGTCTGTTTTATTCTTTTTTTTAAATAAATGCTTTATTAACTTCTGTTTTACATCATTCACTTCTGCCAGATTTTGAGTTACAAATATATTTCCCCCTTGATTTCCCCTACCCACCCTCCCAGAATAGCAGTCCCACAAGATATTGCTTCCTCCAATCTGCTCTCTCCCATATCTTCTCCCATACCCCTTCAACTTTTCCATTAGAGGAAGGTCTGTGTCCCAATGCAGGCACATCTTATCTCCCAATTAAAAGCAAAAGAGTATTAATAATTAATAGTATATATATATATATATATATATATATATATATATATATTTGAAATATTTAATCTTAAGACCTCGAATTTCAGATACATTCCCTTCCTCCCTTGTCACCCATTCCCTCTGGGAAGATAAGTAATTCAGTATATGTTGTACATGTCTAGCTATGCAAAACATCATAGTAGATATATTGTACAAGGCTGCTTATAATACCCTCCTACTCATCCAACACCCACCTGGTCCATTCCCTACA
This sequence comes from Gymnobelideus leadbeateri, assembly GCA_011680675.1. Classification (NCBI taxonomy): domain Eukaryota; kingdom Metazoa; phylum Chordata; class Mammalia; order Diprotodontia; family Petauridae; genus Gymnobelideus; species Gymnobelideus leadbeateri. The sequence continues at coordinate 107,288 of WOXC01001275.1, read as the reverse complement.
TCATCCTGTCCCTCTTCTATAGTGGGTACTTCCAACCTCCCCTCCCCCCAAGGATGCCCTCCCATCCATCATCCCTCCTCTCAGCCCCCTTCCCCTTATTCTGCTGCAGGTTGAGATATCCCATTTAGTATGTATGTCATACCAAATTCAATGAGAATGTGGTTTTGCCTTTTTGCCTCCCTATTCTTCCCCTCCCTTATAGCCACTTCCCCTTGCTTCTTCTACATGAGATAGTTTACCCTACCCTGTCTCTCCCCATCTCCTCTTGCCAATTTCTTCTCTCACCTCATAATTTCACCCCTTGAGTATCTTCCCTTCCCAACAAATTCAGCCTGTGCCCTCTATCCATATATAACTGTAACAATATACACACACATTCACATACGTATTCATATGACCACACACCCTTCTTCCATTATTTTCATAGTGAGAAAGGTATCATAAGTCACAGTTATTGCTTTTCCATAAAATAATGTAAATAGTTCAACTTTGATCAGTTCCTTTTGATTTCTTTTCCCTGATTCCCTTCTAAGGCATCTCTTCCCTCTTGTGTCTAGATGTCAAATTTTCTATTCAATTCTGGTTTTTTCCTCAAGAATGCTTGAAAGTCCTCTATTCCACTGAATGACCATATTTTCCCCTGAAACAGAATACTCAGTTGTGCTGGGTAGGGGATCTTTGGGTTCATTCCCAGTTCTTTTGCCCTCTGGAATATCATATTCCATGCCTTTCGATCCCTCAGTGTAGAAGCTGCCAGGTACTGTGCTACTCTGATTGTGTTTCCACAATATTGAAATTGTTTCTTCCTGGCTGCTTGGAGTATTTTCTCCTTGATCTGGGGATTCTGGAACCTGGCTATAATATTCCTGGGAGTTTTCTTTTTGGGATCTTTTTCAGGAGGTGACTGGTGGATTCTTTCAACCTCTATTTTGCCCCCTGGATCTAAAACATCAGGGCAGTTTTCCTTGAGAATTTCTTGAAGGGTGATTTCTAGGTTCTTTCTTTGATCATGGCTTTGGGGTAGTCCAATAATTTTTAAATTGTCTCTCCTGGATCTATTTTCAAGGTCAGTGGTTTTTCCCATGAGATATTTCACATTGCCTTCTAATCTTTTATTTGTTTGGATCTGCTTAACAGCATCTTGATTTCTCATAAAGTCATTAGCTTCCATTTGTTCCAGTCTAACTCTGAAGGAAAGAATCTCCTCAGTGAACTTTTGAGATTCTTTTACCATCTGGCAAATTCGACTTTTTAAGGCATTCTTCTCCTCATTGCCCTTTTGGGCCTCCTTTGCCATTTGAGTTAGTCTATTTTTTAAGGTGTTGTTTTCCTCAGTCAGGCTGTTGACCCTCATTTCATACTTTTCCTTCATCCTTCTCATTTCTCTTCCCAATTTTTCCTCCACTTCTCTTATTTGATTTTTAAAGTCCTTCTTAAGGTCCTCTATGGCCTGTAACCCACTCAAGTTTTCCTTTTGGGCTTTTGGAGCAGGATTTCTGATCTCACAGTCCTCCTCCTGTTCTATGCTTTGATCCTCTTTGCCCCCAGAGTAGGAGTCTAAGGTTGCATTTTTCTGTTTAATTTGTTTCCTTTGCCTTGGCATGTTGCCACTTAATTACTTGACTTTTGGGCTTGTTGCCACAGTAGGGCTCTGTTGCCAATGGGATCTTTTGTCCCGAACGTGTGGGGAATAACTTCCGTTTCTGGCAAGCTGGAAACCCATCCACGACCTCCCCCCCCCAGGTCACAATCCAGATCCAGGGAGGTTAAAGCAAGAGTGATTACCTCCCGCCCCCCAAGACTGAGAGCTGGATCTCGTAGGCCAGGAGCTGGAGCTGCCTCTGAAAACTGCAAAATGGCGTGTCTCCTCAGCGGCTTCTAGCCCCCAAAGCTGACACATTCCCCAAATACTGGACCCAAATTCCATAGGGCACTAACCTCTCACTTTGTCTTAGGCATGTCTATGTGGATAATTCTGGAATTGCCACAGCTGCTGGTGTTCTGGCGTCCCTCCAGCCATCTGCTGGTCCGGCCACCCTGGGGCTAAAACCACAACTTAGGTGGACCTGTGCTTGGCTCCCCAGGCACTGCGTGCTGTGCTGTGAGCTCCCACAGAGCTGTGCTGATCCTTCCTGCAAGGCTCCTGGGCTGTCCTCAGTGGAAGGTTAACTTCTATGTGTCGTTCTGTGGGTGCTGGGGCACCAGAAGTTGTTCAGAGACCCTTTTACGTATTTTGGAGGTGAACTGGGGGGAGAGTTGCTTGGACGCACAGTTTCTACTCTGCCATCTTGGCTCTGCCCCCCCTTGACCCTGTGCATTTTTAAAAGTGTTTGCTTCTAACTACCCTCTCCCCCAATCTGCCATCTCATCTATTTTCCCCCCTTTAATCCCCTTCCCCCCTATTTTCCTGTAGGGTAAGATACCCAAGTGAGTGTGTATGTTATTCCTTCCTTAAGCCAAATTCAATGTAAGGTTGTCCCATTCCTTTTTACCTCCCTGCTCTTCCCTCCATTGTAACAGTTTTCTCTTGCGCCTGTTATATGATATAATTTATCCTAATCTATCTCTCCCTTTCTCCTTCTCCCAATATTTTCCTCGCTCACATCTTAATTTTATTAATTTTTATCCCTTAATATTCAACTTGTCCTGGGCCCTCTGTTTATGCATAAATGTACATGTATATGTAAGCATAACCTCACATATATATATTTATATACACCTACACCCTCCTATTCATACATACATATGTGTATATATGTATATACATACACACATACACACACACATATATTTCCTTCAACTGTCCTTATACTGAGAAAACTTTTATGAGTTACAGTTAACATTGTTTCCATGTAGGAATGTAAATAATTCAACTTTAATAAGTTCCTTATGATTACTTTTCTCTGTTTACCTTCTCATGCTTCTCTTGCTTCTTGTATTTGAAAGTTAAGTTTTCTGTCAAGCTCTAATTTTTTTCATCTAGAATGCTTGAAAATCTTCTATTTCATCAAATGACCATATTTTCCCTTGAAGCATTATACTCAGTTTTGCTGGATACATGATTCTTGGTTTTAATCTTAGCTCTTTGAGTTTTGCAATATCATATTCCAAGCCCTAAGACACCTTAATGTAGAAGCTGCTATGTCTCGTGATATCCTGATTGTGTTTCCACAATATTCAAATTGTTTCTTTGAAATTCTTCTCTGCTTGCTGTATTTTCTTTTTGACCTGGGAACTCTGGAATTTAGCTATAATATCCCTAGGAGTTTTATTCTGGGGATCTTTTTCAAGAGGTGATTGGTGAATTCTTTCACTTTCTATTTTACCCTCTGGTTCTAAAATATCAGGGCAATTTTGCTTCATAATTTCTTGAAATATGACGTCTAGGCTCTTTTTTTGATCATGGCTTTCAGGTGGTCCAGTAATTTTTAAATGATCTCTCCTGGATCTATTTTCCATGTCAGTGTTTTTTTCAGTGAGATATTTCACATTGCCTTCTATTCTTTCATTAGTCATTAGCTTCCATTTGCTCTAATCTAATGTTGAAGGATTTATTCTCTTTAGTGAATTTTTGCAATTCCTTTTCAATCTGGCAATTTCAGCTTTTAAAGGCATTCTTCTCCTCATTGGGTTTTTGGGCTTCTTTTGCCATTTAAATTAGTCTATTTTTTAAGGTGTTATTTTCTTCCATCAGGCTGTTGACTCACTTTTCTTGATTTTCTTGCATCATTGTAATTTTTCTTCCCAAATTTTCCTCCACTTCTCTTACTTGGTTTTCAAAATCCTTCTTGTGCTCTTCCATGGCCTACAAACAGTTCATATTTTTTGTTGGGAGCTTTTGATACAGAAATTCCATCTTCATTGTCTTCATCCTGCTCCAATACTTGGTCCTTTTTGTCCCCAAAAAAGAGTCCATGGCAGACCCCTCAAAGCTAACCCTCAACATAGCCCTCTACACCTTTCCACACATTACTGATTCTTTTATTTTCTTCTTGTCATAGTCTGAAGATGGTGCTTCCTGAGTCCATACACCTTCAGGCAACTAAATCAGTCATTAGATAAAGGGGGTAGGGAGGCATGGAGTAAGGAAAGCCTAAATCCGAATCCTGCCTCCAACACTTATTAGCTGTGTGATCCTTGACAAGTCACTTAATGTCTCTCAGCTTTAGAATGGGGACTAAATAGTACTTCATTTATAAGATCAAATGAGAAAACTGTGTGTATGTGTATACATGCACTCAAACACTTACACACACATATGTACATGCAGACACACACACACACACACACACACACACACACACACACATATATATATATATATATATATATATATGGAAGTTTCAATTATCAATATCTATCAGTCTTTCTATCTATCTATCTATCTTTATCTAACAGGGCAATTATGTGGCACAGTAGATGGATTGCTGTAAGGGTTATGGGATTTAAAGACCTTCCATGCCCCGTTGGACTTGCTGACATAGCAGTAAGGTGTGGGGCAAGAGGAAGCTGAAGCCAAGCTGGATTGTGTGCTGTGACTGGAAGCCTGGCTGGGCCAGCTGGATGGCAGCAGCAGCAGTAGCAGCAGCATCAGTGGCAGCAGTGACAGTGGTAGTGGCTAAGGCAGATGTGGAGGCACAAACCCTTTTGTTGAGCCAGCCAGTATTTCTTCTAAGGATTCCTGCTTAGGACTGCCAAGGACAGGAACTGCAAGGGGTGGGAAGTAGAGCAGAGCTGCTGGGAGCATGCTTCCTGGACACTAAGAAGTTGCTGTGAGAGAGGAGAGGAGGACCTTTAATGAAGGTAGTCTGTTCTGTTTTGAAGGCTTGAGTATGTGGGTGTTTACTGCAATAACTACATGTACCAATTTCATAACTACTGTAATGGCTTTGACTTTCTGGTTTTGGGACTCAGTTTTCTGGTATTTTAATAAATGTTCTAGCTTTCCCCCCATGTAGAGAGCCTGGTATATTTTGTGATATCAGCATATTCATAGTTGCCATAGGCATTGTGAATATTGCATTGTTGATACAATTGCCAGGCCTGTTTAGGAAAGCACATCTTTATTATTTCAAATCCAGCCACATATACTAGCTTTGTGGTCCTAGGTAAGTCACTTAACCCTTTTGGCTATGTTCCTCATCTGTAAAACAAGGTAGAGAAAGAAATGGCAAACTACTCCAGTATTTCTGCTAAGAAAACCCCAAATTGTTTCATAATGGTGTGGAAGCAACAGAAATTGCTGAAAACAATAGATGCATGCATAATAATACATGCATATATATGCATATGTGTATGCATGCATGATATATGTCTATCATGATAAATGTATATATGAATGAACACATATGTTTGCATACATAATGTTATTTATATACAGAAGCATAATATTACAAATCTTAGAGAGCTATAGATACGTTCATTGTAATGATTATTATTATTGTTGTTGCTATTTGTTCTTCATTTTTGAAGAGGACAGGTGATGCCACTAAAATTGGATTTAGTGAGGGAGGGCTGTGAAAAGTCACTAGCCTCACTTTCTCCTCCAGTGGCATCTGGGTCCAGGGGCAAGATATTGGTCAGGATGACTGGTGATGGTCCTGGATGGAGTGGGAAACCTTGCCATTTTTAAGCTAAGGTCTCTAGCAGGTCTCGGTTTGACTGAAGCAACACCCATTCAATGAGTAAGAATAGGTAAGAATTGAAGCAAGGTATGACCTCTTTTACCTCTTAAAAAACATCAGACTCATTGATGTCATCTATCTGAAATCTGATTGCCTCCCTAGTTACTTCATCTAAAGTGCATCCTTAGTTCTAGGTATCTTTACTTGGGTTTTAGGTATTCTTTTATATGATGTAAATATGCTGAATGAAAATGAGAGCTCTGCACCATGCTCTGGTTAGTTTGATTCCAATGAAATTCTCTAAATTACTCAAACTGATTGTGTCATATTTGGGTTAGTTTCAAGCCTTCATTCTCCCTCTCGCTAGCTATGTGATCTGAACCAATCATTTACTTCTCTGGGCACCGTCAGTTTTCTTCATCTATAAATTAGGAATAATGATAATTTTCATGAGAAAAGAGAGACCTGGATAAATGAGTTGTTATTATTTTCATCCCAGAGTCCAATAAACAGATATTTTACAAAGCATTTACTTTCCCAAACTTTGTTATTTGGCCTATTTGAAGTTCACATTTAATAGACTGGGAAAAGTTTAATGGATGTAAGAAAAGGATTTGAAAGTACTGATGATATTTTTTCTACACTCCCTACCAATATGAGAAAGATAATCTTTTTCCCTTCTCTTTTTGTTATCCCCAGAACCTTTAAGGAAGATTCTTTTTGTGTCTTTTGTACATTGTTGGGCTTTAGCTTTTCTGTCTGGAACACCCTAAGCCTTATCATTTCATACTGCTCCTTCCTAATCTGCCCTGACTTCCACTTTGTGTGGCATTCTTATCTGGATTTAAGCTTCTGATGCTGCTCCTCATTTAGCCATCCCCATTTCTTCTGTCTTCTTCTCCGTATTTTGTCCATAGCAATGCTTTTTCTTAGGACCTTTGTGGTATTTTCTTTTTATAATGTGAAAAAAAATCTCCTTTTATTTTGGGAAAATAATTTTTAAAAATGCCACAATATATCAATACATTTTTATTTTTTATGTTTTGCTTAGGAAATAACTACAAAAGTTAAATTTGTTCTTCTTCCTTTTTTATTTAGTTTCTGTGCCTGAGATAAAACTCTTTGCTCTTTGAAAGAAAAAAAAGGCAAAAGAGAAAAGCTGTGATGTCATAGAATAAAGAGACTCTGGTTTTTTCCTCTTTTCATTTTTCCTTTTCTTTCTGTCTCTTTCTCTCCTTCCCTTTTTTTCTCTCCCCCTAGCTTCCTTCCTTCCTTCCTTCCTTCCTTCCTTCCTTCCTTCCTTCCTTCCTTCCTTCCTTCCTTCCTTCTTTCCTTCTTTTCTTCTTTCTTTTCTCTAACCTAAAACAAACATGGAGTTCTGACTGATCCTGAAAGGGATCTTCTATCAAGAGATAAAATTGGGAATGGATGTTGAATGTTAATAAGGAAATGTTTACACACAAATGTAATGTAATGGAAATTTGAAGATCTTTCCTGCCCCTTTATAAGCCTAAGGGATTTTAAAGACATTCCTTGCTTTGAAAATATACTCTGTTCTCTGATAGGTTGGATGTAATCGCATGGAGCCTGTGGTGGGACAAGTTTGCTGAAGGGTGGAACAGAACCCACAGAAAGCTTGGAGTCAGAGCTAGCTAGACTGGGAGGAGGATCTTCCTCCCAGGGAGTCAGTCAGGCTTGTGAGCAAATATATTAATTTGTAGGAAGGCTAAATGATGCTGCGGTTCTCTGTGCTGTTATGGCTTAGTAACTTCTTTGCTATTATGATGGAATAGGCTTGCTGATTTGAAGATTTGGTTTTCTGGTGTCTGAATACATGTTTTGCTTCTGTCCTCTATATGGAGTCTGTTATATTTTGTAATTGAGTGCCATGAAGATATACTTATAGTGATTGCAGGCACCGTAAATATTGCATTGACACTACAACAAGCTAATACATCTTTGGAGGTTAAGATGGCTCATATGAAATAATTGTAAGGTATCTTAGGATTTTAACCATCTGGTTTTTAACTACTACTTAACAGCAATAATGCACTGCAGCAGATTGGTTTCTTCACTATCATCTGTACTTGATATATACAATTCAGCCTCTAGTCCTTTGCTTGTGTTTTGCTTGCTTGGTAAGGGTTTCCTTTCTCCATTCTACATGCCCAAACCTTACCCATGTTCAAGATATATATTATTTCTCTGCAAGAAGTTCTCTACTTGAGATGGAGCCAAGATGGCAGAAAGGAAGCAGTAACTTCTCTAAGCTCCTCCATGAATCTTATATCTAAACCTTAAAAAGTGAATCTGAAAGGATTCTGTAGTGATAGAATTCACTGGGAGACAGTGTGGGAGAATCCAGACAAGGGAAGTGACCAGTGGGTCCAAACAGGGGGAGGCCTGAGCATGTGGGGTCTGTACAGCTCAGACTTGAGAACAGAGAAGCAGACTATGCCAGAGAGAGAAGGAGCCCCAGCCAGCAAACTCACCCATCCCAAAGACTAATCCCAGCCATCTTACTAGCATCTCAACAGGGGACAGGAGGAATCATTGGAGCCAGGTAAGAGAGGGTTCAGGGGGCCCACAGCAGAGACAGCAGCTTCTCCTGGGGCTATTGGCCCCCAGCTTGGAAGTTTAGAAATTGCCTGCCTGTTTTGCCAGAATGAAAAAGTAAACTTTGGCAGCTCAGTTTCCTCCTTTATGAAGTAGAAAACCCAAAGATAAGTTACCAATCAGAGTGAAATCCTAAGATAGTGGAAATGGCCTCAGTCTTGGGAGTCATCAAAAGGGGTGTAACTGAGGCAGAAAGGAGTCTGAAGAGAAGAGGGGGAGGGGTCCCAACAATCTCCACTTCACCTGACCAGCAAAAGCCTGCCTGAGCTGTAGCCCAGGGGTATAGAGGCAGAAATCTGAAGAGGCCAGACTACCTCTTCTCCACAGATTACACTGTGTACATCAGCATACATCTCTGAGACTTAGGTCTTATACTCAAACTAGACACCCATAGGCTACAGCATTTAAAGTCAATGATCATGCCTTTAGTTCACAGCCTGAGAAATTAGGGAATAGGAAATTACAATGGGAAGGAAGGAAGCTGTGAAAGAGAAGGGGAAGGCAAGAAAATCAATCCAAGCTTATTATGTAGGCCAAGAACAACCAAATACAGAGGACAACTTGGACTCTTTACTTACACCTGAGACCACAGAAGGAAATAATAACTGGTCTCAAGCAAAATAGCATTCTTGGAGGAGCTTAAGAAGATTTTAAAAACCAAATCAGGGAGGCAGTGACCAAAGTGGAAAAAAGTTTCACTGAAGCAAACAAATCCATAAAAAATAAAACTAGTGAAGTAATTCCAGAAAATACCTCCCTAAAAAAGGACCTTCAAAAACTAACCAAAGACTATAATCTGCTAAAAATTAGAATCAGTCAAACTGAAACTCAGAACTCTATGATGCACCGAGTCAATCAAACAAAACGTGAAGATTGAAAAATTGGAAGAAAGTGGAAAATATTTTACTGGAAAAACAACTGACTTAGAGAACAGATCCAGGAGAGATAGCTTAATGATTATTCATCTACCAGAAAGCCATGATGAAAAAAGTAGCCTGTACAACATCCTCCAAGAGATTGTCAAAGAAAACTGTCCTGAAGTCCTGGAAACAGAAGATAAAATACTTATCAAAAGAATTCACCAGACTCCTCCTGAAAGAGATCCCAAATTGAAAACTCCAGAAATATAGTTGCCAAATTCCAGAATTATAAGATTAAGGAGAAAATACTGCAAGTAGCCAAAAAGAAATAATTCAAATATCAAGGAACTGCAGTCAGGATCACACAGGACATAGCAGATTCTACATTCTATTAAATGGGATATCTCAACCTGCAGCAGAATAGGGGGAAGGGGGATGAGAGGAGGGATGATTGATGGGAGGGCATCCTTGGGGGGAGGGGAGGTTGGAAGTACCCACTATAGAAGAGGGAAAGGATCATGTAGGGAATGGACTAGGTGGGGGGTGGGATGAGTGGGAGGGAATTATAAGCAGCCTTGTACAATATATCTACTATGATAATGTTTTGCATAGCTAGACATGTACAACATATACTGAATTACTTATCTCCCCAGAGGGTATGGGTGACAAGGGAGGAAGGAAATGGATCTGAAATTCGAGGTCTTAAGATTAAATGTTTCAAATATATATAAATACTATTATTAATACTCCTTTGCTTATAATTGGGAGATAAGATGTGCAGGCATTGGGACACAAAGATTCACCTTCCTCTAATGGAAAAGTCAAAGGGGGCGTGGGAGAGGATATGGGAGAGAGCAGATTGGAGGAAGCGATATCTTGTGGGACTGCTATTCTGGGAGGTTGGGTAGGGGAATAATGGGGGGAAAATGATTGTAACTCAAAATCTGGCGGAAATCAATGATGTAAAACAGAAGTTAATAAAGCATTTGTTTAAAAAAAAATTGGAGGGACTGGAATCTGATATTTCATAGGGCAAGAAAGCTAGGACCACAACTAAGGATTAACTACCCAGCAAAACTGAGCATAATCTTTCAGGCAAGGAGATGGTAGTTTAATGAAATAAGGGACTTCCAGACTTTCCTGATGAAAAAGCCAGAGATCAATGGAAAATTTGATCTCCAATTATAAGACTCAAGAAAGACATAAAAAGGTAAACAAGGAAAACACAGACTCACATATACCTACATGCACACATGCACACTCATGCACACATGCACATAACTTGGGATGCAAGAAGAGCAAAATGTTCACATCCCTATATGAGGAGCTGATAACTGTCAATACTGAAATTTATATGATTACTATGACCTTTAAAAGGGTTATACATAGATAGAGGATGTGGGTATGAATGAACTTACCTGAAGATAAAAACAAAACAAAACGAAAAGAAACAAACAAAATAATTTATTAAGCAGATCAAAGGGACTGTAATGTGATAAAAAGAAATAATGAGAGAGCAAAAGGTAAAGTATGCCATTCAAAGAGGCATAAAAACACACTATAGTGAAGGGGAAAGAGGGAAAGGAACATCATTTAAACACTATTCTCACTGGTTCTAGTTCAAAGAGAGATCAACATAATCAGTTAAGTTTAAGAGTATAACGTGAATAGACAAATAAATTCATTAAATAAAGGAAAAGTAGGGAGGTAGAGGAGCAATGTTTGAAATTCATGATCATTGGTTTGGTGTCAGATGGGGAGTAAAATTCTCTGATAAGTATAAAAATTTATTGTGTCCTATAGGCAATAGAAGGGTAAGGGAGGATAAAAAGGAGGACAGTAAAGGGGAGATTAGAGGGGAGGGAAATAGTAGAAAGGAGAGGGCAGGTAAAGAAGGAGGGTCACTGGATGGGAGCACTGAGGGAGGGAATGGTCAAAAGGGAAAACCTGAAGGAGGAGAAGAGAGAAGGAAGAAACAAAAACATAAGCAGGTGAAGGAATAGGATGGAGGGGAAGAGAAAGATAGTCATCATTACTGTGAATGTGAATGGCATGATCTCTTCCACAAAACAGAGGCAGATAGCAGAATGGATCAAAAACCATAATCCTACAATATGCTGTCTACAAGAAACACATATGAAACAAAGGGACACCCAAAGGGTAAAGGTAAAAGGCTGGAGTAAAATTTATTATGTGTTAGCTAAAGTTAAAAAAAAAAAAAGCAGGGGTAGCAATATTTATCTCAGAAAAAGCAAAAGCAAAAATATATTTAATTAAAAGAGATAAGGAAGGAAACTATATCCTGCTAAAAGGCACCATCGAGAATGAAGCAATATTATTACTTAACATACATGCACCAAGTGGTATAGCATCCAAATTCCTAGAGGAGAAGTTAAAGGAATTAGAGGAAGAAACAGATAGCAAAACTATACTAGTGGGGGACCTTAATCTCCCCCCTTCTGAACTTGATAATAAAACCTCAAAATAAATAAGAAAGAAGTTAAGGAGGAGAATAGAATTTTAGAGAGCCTAGATATGATAGATATCTGGAGAAAAACTGAATGGGGATAAAAAGGAATTTACTTTCTTCTCAGCAGTGTATGATACATACTCAAAAATAGACCATGTACTAGGGCATAAAACCTCACAATTCAGTACAGAAAGACAAAAATATTCAATATATCACTCTCAGATCACGATGCAATAAAAATTATATGCAATAAAGGGCCATGGAAAGATAGACTAAGAACTAATTGGAAATTAAACAATTTAATTCTAATGAATGAGGGGGTCAAACAAGAAATTAGAGAAACAACTAATTATTTCATTACAGAGAATGATAATAATGATACAACATACCAAAATTTGTGAGATGCATTAAAGGTAGTTCTTGGGGCGGAGCCGGGATGGCAGAGTGGAAACAGCTCGTCCAGGCCACTCTGCCCCCAGATTCCCCCCCAGATGGTGTAGAAGGGGACTCTGAACAACTTCTGGAGCCCCAGCACCCACAGAACAGAAGAATGCCTTAAAAAGTCGAATTTGCCAGATGGAAAAAGAATCTCAAAAGTTCACTGAGGAGATTCATTCCTTCGGAGTTGGACTAGAGCAAATGGAAGCTAATGACTTTATGAGAAATCAAGATGCTCTTAAGCAGATCCAAACAAATGAAAGATTAGAAGGCAATGTGAAATATCTCATGGGAAAAAACACTGACCTGGAAAATAGATCCAGAAGAGACTATTTAAAAATTATTGGACTACCTGAAAGCCATGATCAAGGAAAGAACCTAGAAATCACCCTTCAAGAAATTCTCAAGGAAAACTGCCCTGATATTTTAGATCCAGAGGGCAAAATAGAGTTTGAGGGAATCCACAGATCACCTCCTGAAAAAGATCCCAAAAAGAAAACTCCCAGGAATGTTATAGCCAGGTTCCAGAATCCCCAGATCAAGGAGAAAATACTCCAAGCAGCCAGGAAGAAACAATTTCAATATTGTGGAAACACAATCAGAATAGCCCAGGACCTGGCGGCTTCTACACTGAGGGATTGAAGGGCATGGAATGTGATATTCCAGAAGGCAAAAGAACTGGGAATGAACCCACGGGTCACCTACCCAGCAAAACTGAGTATTTTGTTTCAGGGGAAAATATGGTCATTCAGTGGAATAGAGGACTTTCAAGTATTTTTGAGGAAAAAACCAGAATTGAATAGAAAATTTGACACCCAGACACAAGAAGGAAGAGATGCCTGAGAAGGTAATCAGGGAAAAGAAATCGAAAGGAATTTATCAAAGTTGGACTGTTTACATTCCTATGTGGAAAAGAAATGACTGTGACTGATGATATCTTTCTCACTATAAGAGTGATGGAAGAAGGGGGTGTGGTCATATGAATACATATGTGAATGTGTGTGTATGTGGTTGCAGTTGTATATGGATAGAGGGCATGAGTTGAATTTGTTGGGAAGGGAGAATACTCAAGGAATGAAGTTGTGAGGTGAGAGAGGAAAGTGGCAGGAGGAGATGGGGAGAGACAGGGTAGTGTAAACTATCCCATGCAGAAGAAGCAAGGGGAAGTGGTTGCAAAAGAGGGAGAGAATGAGGAAGGCTAGAAGGGCAAAACCACATTCACATTGAATTTGGTTCAGGGAGAAAATGACATACAAACTAAATGGGATATCTCAACCTGCAGCAGGATAGGGGGAGGGGGGATGGGAGGAGGGATGATGGATGGGAGGGCCTCCTTGGGGTGAGGGGAGGTTGGAAGTACCCACTATAGAGGAGGGACGGGATCATGTAGGGAATGGACCAGGTGGGGGTGGGACGAGTGGGAGGGAATTGTAGGCAGCCTTGTACAATATATCTACTGTGATGATGTTTTGCATAGCTGGACATATACAACATATACTGAATTACTTATCTCCCAGGGGGGAATTGGTGATGAGGGAGGAAGGAAATCGATCTGAGGTCTGAGGTTGTAGCATTAAATGTTTCAAATATATATAAATACTATTATTACTGCTCTTTTGCTTGTAATGGGGAGATGAGATATGCAGGCATTGGGATGCAGGGACTCGCCTTCCTCTAGTGGAAAAGTCGATGGGGGTATGGGAGAAGGTATGGGAGAGAGCAGATTGGAGGAGGCGATGTCTTGTGGGATTACTGTTCTGGGAGGTTGGGTCGGGGAATAATGGGGGGAAAATTATTTGTAACTCAAAATCTGGTGGAAATGAATGATGTAAAGCAGAAGTTAGTAAAGCATTTGTTTAAAAAAAAAAAAAGGTAGTTCTTAGGGGAAGTTTTATATCCCTGAGTGCATACATGAATAAATTAGCGAAAAGGGAGGTCAATGAATTGGGCATACAATTGAAAAATCTGGAAAAAGAACATATTGAAAATCCCCAACTAACTACTAAATTAGAAATTTTGAAAACCAAACGAGAGATTAATAAAATTGAAATTAAGAAAACTATTGAATTAATATATAAAACCAAGAGCTGGTTTTATGGAAAAAAAAAAACCAATAAAAGTGATAGACACTTAGTCAATATGAAAAAAAGAAAGAAGAATACCAAATTATGGGTATCAAAAATAAAAAGGGGGAATCTACCTCCAATGAAGAGGAAATCAAAACAATAGTTAGGAATTATTTTTTCCCAACTGTATGCACATAAATTTGACAATCTTAGTGAAATGGATGAATATTTACAAAAATACAAATTGCCCAGATTAACTGAAGAGGAAGTAAATTACTTAAATAATCCCATCTGAGGAAAAGAAATCAAACAAGCCATCAGTGAACTCCCTAGGAAAAAATCCCCAGGGCCAGATGGGTTTACTAGTGAATTCTATCAAACATTTAAAGAACAATTGATTCCAATACTTTACAAACTATTTGGGAAAATTAGTGAAGAAGGAGTCTTAACAAATTCTTTTTATGACACAAATATGGTACTGATTCCTAAATCAGGAAGAGATAAGACAGATAATGAAAATTATAAACCAATTTCCCTCATGAATTTAGATGCAGAATTTTAAATAAAATATTATCTAAAATAATACAACTTGTCACAAGAATAATGCACTTTGACCAGGTAGGATTTATTCCAGAAATGCAAGGATGGTTTAATATTAGGAAAACCATCAGTATAATTGAGTATATCAACAATAAAACTAGCAGAAACCACATGATTATCTCAAAAGATGCAGAAAAGGCTTTTGACAAAGTACAACATCCATTCCTATTAAAAACACTAGAAAGTATAGGAATAAATGGAGCCTTCCTTAAAATAGTAGATAGCATCTATTTAAAACAATCAACAAGTATTATATGCAATGGGGATAAACTAGAAGCATTTCCAATAAGATTAGGAGTGAAATAAAGGTGTCCATTGTCACCCCTCTTATTCAATCTGGTACTAGAAACGTTAGCAGTAGCAATTAGAGAAGAAAAATAAATCAAAGGAATTAAATTAGGCAAGGAAGAGACCAAGCTATCACTCCTGCAGATGATATGATGATATACTTAGAAAATCAAGTAAAAAACTACTTGAGACAATAAATAAAGTTGGCAAAGTTTCAGGATATAAAATAAACCCTCAGAAATCCTTGGCATTCCTGTATATCGCCAATGAAATTCACCATCAAGAGGTAGAAAGAGAAATCCCATTTAAAGTTACTGTAGACATATTTGGGAATCTACCTGCCAAAAAACACCCAGGACCTATGTGATCACAACTATAAAACATTTCTCACACAAATAAAGTCTGATCTAACTAATTGGAAAAATATCAATTGCTCATAGCTGGGTTGAGCTAATATAATAAAAATGACAATTTTACCCAAACTAAATTATATACTTCATGCCATACCAATCAATTTACCAAAAAAACTACTTTTTAGAGTTAGACAGAATAGTAACAAAATTTATTTGGAAGAACTAACAGTCTAGAATATAAAGGGAATTAAGGAAAATAAATGCTAGGGAAGCTGTACTAGCTATACCAGATTCCAATCTGTACTATACAGCAGCAGTCATAAAAACTGTTTGTTACTGGCTGAGGAATAGAGTAGTGGTTCAATGGAATAGAGTAGTGGTTCAAGATTGTGCGCATAACAGCCAGCAGTTAATGAGTATAGTTATCTATTGTTTGATAAACCCAAAGACCCCAGTTTTGGGGATAAGAACTCACTATTTGACAAAAACTGCTGGGAACACTGGAATATAGTATGGCAGAAACTGGATATAGACCATTATCTAACACCATATACCAAAATCAAGTCTAAATGGGTGCATGATCTAGGTATAAAGGATGATACTGTAAGCAATCTGGGAAAGCAAAGAATAGTTTACCTGTCAGATTTGTGGAGGACAGACTTTATGACCAAACAAGTATTAGAGAGCATTATAAAATGTAAAATGGATAATTTTGATTACATTAAATTGAAAGGCTTCTGTACAAACAAAGCCAATGTAACCAAGATCAAGAGGGAGGTAGGAAATTGGGAAAGAATTTTTACAACCTATGTCTCTGATAAAGGACTCATTTCTAAAATATACAGAGAACTGAGTCAAATGGATAAGAATATGAGTCATTCCCCAATTGATAAATTGTCAAAGGATATGAACAGGCAGTTTTCAGAGAAAGAAATTAAAGATATCTATAAGCATATGAAGAAATGCTCTAAATCACTATTGATTAGAGAAATGCAAATCAAAACAACTCTGAGGTACCACATCTCACCAGTCAGATTGGCTAAGGTGACAAAACAGGAGAATGATAAATGCTGGAGAGGATGTAGGCAAAATGGAACACTAATGCATTGCTGATGGTGTTGTGAACTTGTCTAGCCATTCCTGAGAGCAATCTGGAATTATGCCCAAAGGGCTATAAATAATTTCATACCCTTTGACCCAGCAATACCACTTCTAGGGTTATATCCCAAAGAGATAATAGAAGTGGGAGGAAGACCCATATGTACAAAATATTTATAGCAGCTCTTTTTGTGGTTGCAAAGAATTGAAAATTAAGAGGGTGCCCATCAATTGGGGAATGGCTAAACAAGTTGTGGTATATACATGTAATGGAATACTATTGTGCTATAAGAAATGAGGAGCAGATAGACTTCATTTTTACCTGGAGAGGCTTATACAAACTGATGCTGAGTGAGAAGAGTAGAACCAGGAGAAATTTGTATACAATCAGAGACACAACATATGTGTGATGACCAACTATGACAGACTTCTCATCAATACAGTGATATAAGTCAATCCCAAAAGACTCATGATGGAGAGAGATGCCTACATCCAGAGGAAGAAATAGAAAGAACTGAGTTTGAATCCTGTTTGGAGCAAACTACTTGATCTTTTTCTTTTCATTGTTTGGTTTTATTTCCTCTTTACCAGTTTTTCATTCCATCTAGTACAATACACCTTTGTAACCTGACTAATGTCTAATGTGAAAGTATTTGCAGATCCTATACTGGACTATATGCTGTCGCGGGAAATGCGGGGAGGGAGGGAAGGGAAATATGAAATTTAAGGAACAATGGAATTGAATCTTGTAAACTAAAAATAAACAAATTAATTTAAAAAATAAAAATAAAAGAAGTTCCCTACTTATTCCTCTCTTGCCATAGGTGATGATGGATAAGCAGAAATTATCTTTACAGTTTTTTTTTCATGATTACTGAAAAGACAGATGTCTAATGTCACAAGTAATACCATCCTTATTGTTTTTGTTTTTGTTTTTTGTTTTTTACCACTAGAAAGACTAAGAAATCTAATCTTAATATCAATATTATGCACTTTCTTTTAGAAACTTGTGAACCAGATCTGGTTTAGCATTCTTTTTTGTTTATTTTATTTGGTTTTACTTTTATTCATTATATATAGTAGATAAATAATGTATGTTTTTAATAAAATTGAAAAATTCAACATAGATGTAATTCAAACTGCTAAAATTTTAACAATAAGTTTTTAGAGAAATAAACAATGCATTATTTATTAAATGTGTACTATTTATAAAGCACAAGTTATACAAAAACAAAAGTAAAACTTCATGCCCTCGATGATTCTGTAGGCTAGTAGGACATCAAAACACATGTGAGGTTATTATATCCATAGTAAGAGACTTGAACCTTCTTGAGCACTGCAACACTGGTGCTTTAAAAATATCAACTTGGCAGTTATGTGAAAGAAAGCTTAATTATGGTATATAAAGATATATTATCAAAATATTTCATACAATATGTAATTTTGCCATTTTAAAATGCACATTTTGGTGCACTGAACCACCTTACTATTCCTCTTTATGTCATTTTAATTTTTTATACTAATATTACATTTTAACTATATTGCATATAATATCCTATGTTCATTACATTTCTTCTCTTCTAAACCAAGCTCTCCTTCAATACTTAGTACAAGCCTCTTTTCTAATAGGATTAAAAAAAACTTTTCGGTAAAAAAGAAAGAAATGTAGTTTCATTGTAGAACAATATTGAAGTGTTAGTATTCAGCTCTTCTGGCTTTGTTTATTATTAAACTATTGACTCTGCTCATTGGATCAGAACTCAATAGAAACAAAAGTGGAAAGAATGTAGACTTAAAAATCTGTTGTCTCCAGTATGGGAAAGGGTTCTCAACCTGGCATAGGTTTCTTGTTGGCAGTATGTTATATGTTTCTATATGGTATAGTAGTGGGTTCTCTATAGCATGGTATACAGTTCTTGACCTGGCATAGTTTTCTGTCAAGTATGGTATAGGTTTCTGGACCTGGTATAGGCTTCTTGTTTACAGGAAGGTATAGGGTTTGTATGGTATAATATAGGGTACTTTATAAGATAAAGGGTCCTGGATATGGTATAGGCATAGGTTTCCAGATATGATATAGGGTTCTTGCCTACATTATGATCTAGGTTTTCCACACACTAAAGTATAGGATTCTGGAATTGAAATCAGGAAGTCCTCGATTTAATTTTTTGTTTTTGTTTTGGTTTTTGGTTTTTTGTAGGGGAGAAGGCAGGGCAATTGGGGTTAAGTGATTTGCCCAAGGTCACAGGGATGGTAAGGGTTAAGTGTCTGATGCTGGATTTGAACTCAGGTCTTCCTGACTACAGGGCTGGTGCCCTCTTCATTGTGACACCTAGCTGCCTTGAAGTACTCGATTTAAATCATGTCTTATTTATTCCAACTCTAGTACCTTATCCATTCTGTCAATTACCATTCAAACTGGAAATCCATCAACAAAAATATATTGGTGCTGGATATCGAAGGGTTTTATGTGAAAAAGAGAGCAGTCTTCATTTTATCCTAGGGACAATTCAGATTTCAAAGACACAGGGAATATGTGTGCAGGCAGAAAATAATGAGATTAAGGATTCTAAGGATTAGCAGCATTGATTTTATTATAGTTCCAGAATTAGAAGGCAGATTTGGTAAGGCATACACAAAGCAAAAGGGCAGAATAAAGCTAGTATATAGAGTAATGTATGGGTAGAACTATCTAAGATACAGTGGTACATGAAAAGTACTCACAACTCAGAACAATATGTACCCCAGTCCAGATCTTAAAGGATTAAATCCTCTAATGCAGAGGTGTGAAACATACTCCAACATTCCTTTGTGGGCCTAAAACAGATTATAATGTAATTGGGAAATATTTAACCAAATAAATTCAAAAACAGAATATCATATAATTAGTATATGGTTTTCTAAGTCAGTCTATGGCCCTTCGGGAATACTTATGGAGGTTTAGCAGCCCTATTTCTATTTGAGTTTGTTACTACTACTCTGGTCTGCTGGGTGCAGCAGTAGAGAATATGATAAAAAAATCATATATTAACCCAATACTTAAATAAATACCTGTTGATGAACTAAGACATATACTGTTCTTCATTTCCATTTGTTTCGAGTTCCCGATGATTATAGTGTAAATGAAGTCAGGAAACACATGACTGAGAAACCTATTAATTTCATTTGTTTTATAAATTACTGTAGGCTCAAACTTCACCACCAACTATCCAGTTTTCTTGTATGAACCTATCTGTTCTTGTCTCACCTGATACAGTTCTTAGTCATGCCTGACTGGTATAACTTCATAGAATCATAGTTTCAGAACAAGAAGGGAGCTCAGATATCATCAGATTCAACCCATTCATTTTACAGATTAGAATACTGACACAGAGGGACGGCTAGGTGGCACAGTGAGTAGAGTGTCGGCCCTGGAGTCAGAAGGACCTGAGTTCGGATCCGGCCTCAGACACTTAACATGCACACAAACAAAAACCTAGCCTTGTGACCTTGGGCAAGTTACTTAACCCCAATTGCCCTCCAAAAAAAAAAAAGAAAGAAAAAAAAGAATACTGACACAGAGAAAGGTTAAGTTACTTGCCTAGGGACACTCAACTAATGAGTATTTGGGGCAGGTTTTAAGCTTTGGTATTCTTGATTCCAAATCAAATGGCTCATTCCCTGCAAAGCAATGCCTCTCCTGGCCAAGAAAGTATGGTCCATTGACATAGGCATTGAAAAATCAAAGTTCATTTCCAAACATTTTGAATATGGGTAACTAATTGTGGAGCTATTGTGGAGAAAAGGGATGCCTGGAGAATTATTCTTAGGAGCACCAGATTGGTAGAACGAGATAAAAGTTATAGGGACACAAGTTTAATTTTATATATCGGAAATCTTCCAAATCATTAGTGTTGTGGGGGTTTTTCGCCTACAATGTGTCACTTTATAAAATGCTGAAATCTCCATCACAGGCAACATTCAAAGATAAGCTAGATAATTGGTAGTTAGGAATGTCTGAGAGAACATTCTTTCTCTGGCTCAGAGGTTAGGGTATCTGAATTTCTTCCCAAATGTATTCCATCTCCAAGGCTCCTTCAATTTCAAGTGTACTGCTTCTGGTTATCTTTCAAAATGACTACCCCTTCTGTTATAGAAAGATCATTCTGTTATCAGAACAGGCCTGCATTAATTAAAAATTGAAGAACCCACAGCCCCAAAAATTTAAAATAAAAGAAATATTACATGGCTAAAGTAGTTTGGGTAATTCTCATTCCTGCATCAAGAGTTAATGAAAATAATGTTTTGGAATTTGTTAAAATGGTGCACATACTTGCAAGAGTAAAATATGTTTTCTTCAAAAAATGAACAATCTGCTCTCCAGATAATTTTGTTACTTCAAAGCTGTTATTTAAAAGAAAATCATTATTCAGAGCAATGGTCCAAAGCAACCTGAGTGTGAAATCAAAAACCTTGGCTCTAACTGATCCTCCTGACTCAGGAAGACTCACCAAAGCTTTGTGTTCCCTCTATGACTGTAAGCAAATTTCCCACCAGGATTTGTAAAAGCATCTGATTTCTGGCATGCTACTAAGATGCTGTGAAGCCTTAAAGGGAAGAGCCATTACTGTTCAGAGGATGCAGCAAGGGAAGTCAATCATCCTCTTTATGTTGGCACCATCTCCCAATGGCTCTGTCATTTTGTGAGTCACTACACTGCCAAACCCATGTGCTTCAAAACTCACTTCATTTAAGTGATAAGCATGTTTCTTTGGAAGACCTATTTACTTTGCAGCAACTGTAGGAGGATAATCATTTGCATCCACAAGGCTGTTTCAGTTTATACTTGTGGAAGCCTGATCTGAGCAAAAGATAAAGCCTACCAGCTCTATTAATTTTTGCTAAAATGAAGATGGCATGGGGATCTTGCCAAGCACATTCCCTAAGTTGTATTTATACCATTGGTTGAGTTTCTTCTAATCTTTTCATAAGTGCAGAGAAGAAAGCAAACAATCCTGGATAAAATGTGCTTTCTTTTGCAACTGGCATTATTTATTTATTTAACTTTATTATTATTTTTTTTAGGGTAGGCACTGTTTGACATTTCATTCTAATTTTCCAAGTCTCAATAACCTAAGGATATTTATAGATGTCAAAATATTCAAGAAGATTAATTCTGAGGAGGAAGATAGGTATGTAATTTTCAGATTTTTATCAGACTCAGCAGACAGCCAGCCTGAGAAAGGAAGGTGATTTCTAGTTATATCCACGTTTCACAGAAGCAAATACCATAAATTGATCAGGGAAGTTGCATTTTAAATGAAAGTAACAAATTTCCTTCTAACTAGATGAATGTTTTTAGAAAGGTACAACCTAGAGTTCACTAATGTTACATGAAGAGAATAAGTTTATGTAGGGAATTTCATACTTTTAAATGTCATGTATTAAACAAGAGATTCCTAGAGAGTAGATAATAATATTTAGGTGTTCCTAAATGAGAATCATAATTACTTGAAAGAATTTGGACTGATTATACAGATATGAATTGCAAAGATATGAAGAATACCCACTATTCAGACTAGAACATTAATTCTGACCTTTGATATAGTCAGTGACAGGAGGATACATAGTTGATTCCATTTTAGGGGTGAGGGAAAGAAAGAAAGAAAAAGAGAAAAAAAAACTAAAATCCAAGAGATTAGATTATATTGCCAAATGGCTTACATTTATACTAAATTCTAGACCACACTTCTGGAATTTCACATTTATTCATGGCTAACCTTGGTAAGGAATGTTTTTGGGAGTATAACTCATATGCCTACGAGATACACTGAGAACAACTTTTATCTCATGGAATCAATTTTTCATTTTGGCAGTATCCTAAGTTTAAAACTTATTGGAGGGGCGGCTAGGTGGCACAGTGAGTAGAGTGCTGGCCCTGGAGTCAGAAGGACCTGAGTTCAGATCCAGCCTCAGACACTTAGCACACACAAACAAAAAAACCTAGCCATGTGACCTTGGGCAAGTTACTTAACCCCAATTGCCCTCCAAAAAACCAAACCAAAACAAACCAAAACAACTTATTGGAATGGCACTGGTCTAGGATGTAAATAAACATCTTGGAAGTTAACTCCTTCTTGGACTGATGTTTGTCAACTATAATTAATTTGAGCCATATGCCTTTAATTATGGAAGCATCCTATTTCCCATTATCATGCAAACATGAATTTAATGATTCTGTTACTTTAACTAAAATGTGTATCATTATATAAAGTTTTTATAATATATGATATATGTTGCAATTTTAATTTTGCATGACTCTTGATATTGCTATTTGCATTAATGATCAGAGCAGGATTCCAGTTAAGATGTTCAAGGAATATGACCAAAACAGGTTTACTGTAGCAATCAATGTATATGTTTTCCATTGAGGATTATTTATCAGAAAGTAACATACTCATGGCCTCATATTGCATTAATATCAAATAGAGAATATATTTAATTTTCATTTTAAAAGATTAAAGGCACTTTTGATTTTTATAATAAACAAAAACTTGGTGGAATCCTAGAGATGGAAAGAACTTCCAAATTAATTTGTTTCAACTCTTACCCAAGGCACTAATGTTGCCTATGGAATAACAAGAGCTTGGTCATTTGAGATATGCTTGAGTAAAGTATGATACAGTTGAAAGAGTGGTAGGTCTTGAGTTGGCGAACCTGGGCTCAAATCAAGCTTTTTAATTTGCATGAGTTTGATCAGGTCACTTAGCACATCTCAGTTTCCTAATGCATAAAAAATAAAGTTTTGGATAAAATGACCAACGTGATTTCTTTTAGCTCTACATCTACGATTTTTTTTCCACCAGGAGTGCATCATCTACCTCCCTAGAAACATTTATATTTGTATGGAATGCTATCCATGCATCAGATCACAATCATCAATAAGTCCCTAACTTAAGCTCAGTTCTGTCCATAATGCTTCCTTGGGTGGTTTTGCCTGTCAAAGTAATGATAACAAGAAAAGTATGGGGAAGGTGGGTAGACTTGGAAGGAGCCATGGATTAGGGGAAAAATAGAAGAATGGTTAGAAGGATCTCTTTCCATATTACTTCTTCAATATTGATGATCAAGCCCTCAGAAGTAAAGTTCTATACAGCTCAGACAATGAACAGTATTGTCAGACTAGACTTTCAATTCAATGAGAGGTTAAAAAAAGAAAGAAAAGAAAAATTAATTACTCCTTACTTCTGAGTTTAATGTCACTTCAAACCAATGCTTTTTGTTTTTACCATAAACTAGAAAAAAGATAAAGGACAGTCTGAAGTAAGAGTTCAAATGAGAAGATCCTGATATATATTCATTTAACCACCTTTATCATCTTTTCCCTGACCCTTGAAATTATTACAAAATTCTCAAAGGGAAAAAAGAATAACAAGACGTTTTCCTATAATCTCTGGATTTTTACCTAATGATATGGGCTTCTAGATATTTTTGGAACTTTTTCTGTGACAATCATTTCAAATCCAGAACCAATAATGAGGAAAAAAAAACACCTCTAAAATGGTTAACATTTTGTTTTTCAATTAAAAGAAGTTTGTATTTTTAATGTTTTATTTTGTAAAAAGATCTTTTACATCATACATTTCTCCATATACCTCTTTCCACATAGTATTGTCTCTGTTTCTATTAACATATCTTTCTATATATTTGTATCTATATCTAGGGGGCTATGGACTGGAGTAGTGAATTATAGATAGAGTTATCTCCTAGATAAAGAAACACTTCTTTTACCAAAGTAGATATGTGTCTTCTTAGCAGTTTATAGTCTTACACAGATGACTAGAACATGGAAGATTTGTGATTTACCAAGGATTACATAAATATCATAAGTCATAAGTAGGTTTTGAATACAGGAGTTTCTGGCTTTGAGACCAACTCCGTCTATAGGACATATATATTTTTATTTGTATCTGTCTGTAGATCTATAGATGACCTATTTCATATATAGCTATCTTTACCTTTATATGTATTATTTATACCTTCAAATATGTCTACATAATCTTTGTTTTCTTTTCTTCTTTCTCCACATATATGCCTATATATTTATGTTTACTTCTCTATATTTGTATCATCTATATCTGTCTCCAGTTACACTTCTATATAGTCATTTTTGTCTATATCGATATATCCACACCTATGTCCTTAAAACATAAGAATAA
The DNA here is from genome assembly GCA_011680675.1 of Gymnobelideus leadbeateri. NCBI lineage: Eukaryota > Metazoa > Chordata > Mammalia > Diprotodontia > Petauridae > Gymnobelideus > Gymnobelideus leadbeateri. The sequence continues at coordinate 82,677 of WOXC01001275.1, read as the reverse complement.
TGATCAAACATTCCAATCAAATTCTTAATCCTGACAAGTTACACAATCCTTAAAAGCTCAGTATTAGAAGCATCTGCTTGAATAATATCAAACAGCTGTGAATCTAAAGAAAGACACTTCTATAGACACTATGACATATAGGTTGAACAATTTGCTGCTTGACATGTGGAACTATAAACGACAGAGCTATATGTAAAAGAAAAGGCAATTTTAGAAATTGAAGTAAGTGCTAATTTGTCACACCAAGAGATGCTTATTATGAGCAATCATACAATTTTTCACAATACTCTGTCTTATATAATGTGTCCACATGCTACTCATATATTAAAAGCCCCAAAGAAAGGTTGGAAAAAGATGTTATTTTTGAAGCTTTCCCCTATTATCATTCATCAACTTCTACCCCTAGGACACTTCAAGGCTGCCTCGTAAAGGGAAAGAAGAGCAAAGCCCAGTAAAACTTCAATTAAAGTTGAATCCTCAATTAGGCAGAATTGTTATGCTTCCTCTTTCATCAGAAAGAGGCAAAAGACAAGAAAACATGGTAGTTATTTTAACATAGGAAGGAAAATGGCTCAGAGTGTATTTCCTGAGTGTCCATGCAGACTCCATCCAACCTCTTTGAACATCTAAAATCCTGTTCCGGGGAAAAATTGTATTCAGCATGATGACAATAAGGTGGGGTTAGAGATAGAGTCATGAAATAAAATAAATATTCAGTGTACTCTGCTTACTAAGAGAATTGTATATCAGTGTTCTTTTAATAAGTATTGAAAGAAAGTTATTTTCAGTTAACCAAGCACATTACCTTAAAAAGAAACTTCCATTCCTCAAGCATTCTGGCATTTAAATAGAGATTTCACTATATAAGTAATAATGCATTCTTTTTATATGGATAGAAAATTACCTTGGAGTTTTTTTTTCAATAGTTATTGCTGTTTCTTCACTCTTCTGTACTCAATGCCAGAAAGCAATGTTTTATCATTGAGAAATATTTAAGGTAGGATATGTAGGTAATAATAGTTTAAAAAATAATTTTCCACTTCATGTTGGTCTATTGATATCTTTCTGATCCTTGAGGCTCAGCTTTAGGAATATATAATTCAAAGCTCTTGAACCATTTTGGGTAAAGTAACAGGGTTTTTAATGATCTTAATGCTGATAAAAAACCCATTTTTCACAACTTTTTTTTTTCCTCCGAGATGTTTCTATGTGGTTCCTTATCCTGGATTATCACAGACTTGATGAATCAAAATCTCAGGTGGTCTATTGAAAAGGAGGGATAAATGACAGGATCATGTAAGTTGTACCATATTCTTATTGATGACGCCTTCATGAAAAGCAGTTTAATTAATATCAAGAAAATGTGTGACCAGAAAAGTATGTTGTCCAGTAATGTAGCAAAACCAAAGAATGTCAGTGAATGGTCCATGTTCTGTACTGCAATGACATGCTGAAAATATTTTTTAAAGAGCTAGAGGAAGACCTGTAGCACATTGAATAAATCTTCTATAGTACCACAGGAATAAGAATGCAGAGAATGACTACGGGTCTGCATTTATGGAGGGAATCATTGAAATGTTTTAATCTGTTGAATGTATCTGTTGATCCATTCAAATTTTAAACTATGGGCACAAAACCTATAGTCCAAAACTTAAACTAAAAGAAGGCAGTATCAATTTTTTCTATTATCCTCAAAATGAGACTATTATTTGGCAGAATGAAAGATAAATTGCTGTGAAAAATTGGACAATAGTCATCGAACTGCTAAAATATGGGGCTAGTTCATTAATTTGTATTTGCTTAATATTTCAAAATTTGAAGGAACAATATAATGGGTTTAAGATATTAAGATAAACACAATAGAATCCTACTTCTCTTTAGAATATAAGGCTTATTAAATTAAACTTAAATTTTATTTCTGACAGTCATGTAGCCTCACTTGTTACATTTTCTTGTACCCCCTTAAGATAATTATCAAAAGATAATGTTGGGTATTTTACAGAAAGTTTTTTTATAAAGGTCTAATTTCTCAAATATACAAAGAGCTGAGTCATATTTATAAAGATATGAATCACTTCCCAAGTGATAAATGTTCAAAAGGTGCAAACAGATAACTTTTCAGAAGAAAAAACCAAAGCTATCAAAGCTATGAAAAATGTTCTAAATAACTACTGATTAGAGTAGTGCAAATTAAAACAACTCTGAGATGTCACCTCACACCTATCAGATTGACTTATTTGTCAGAAAAGGAAAATGAGAAATGTTAGTGTCAATATTGAAATATTGGAACACTAATATATTGTTGGTGGAATTGCAAACTGATTCAACCCTTCTGGAGAGCAGTAGGAATTATGCCCAAAAGACTATAAAATTATCCATTTACTTTGAATCACAGTACAAGTAGATGAAAGAAAAAGGCAGGGGACCTTTTGTGCACCTATTTATGTGCACAAAAATATTTGTAGTAGCAACTTGTATGCTAGCAATAATTTGGAAATTGGGGGGATATCCATTAGTTGAGTAATGGCTAAACATGTTGTGTTGTATAATTGTGATGGAAAGACATGACAAGTAAGGGCATCTATGTGGCACAGTGAATAGAGAACCAGCCTTGGAGTCAGGAGGAATTGAGTTCAAATCCGGCCTCAGAGACTTAACACTTACTAGCTGTATGAACTTTGGCAAGTCACTTAACTCCAATTGCCCTGCCTTCCCTCCTCCAAAAAAACAAAGTTCCTTTGGGGTGGCTAGGTGGCACAATGAATAGAGCACTGTCCCTGGAGTCAGGAGGACCTGAGTTCAAATCCAGCCTCAGATACTTAACACAAAAACTAGCCCTGTGACCTTGGGCAAGTCATTTAAAATTGCCTTACCAAAAAAAAAAAAAAAATGACAAGCAAGATGATTTCAGAAAAGCCTGGGAAGACTTATATGAGCTGATGCAAAGTGAAGTGAGCAAAACAAAGAAAACATTGTAAACAATAATAACAATATTGTCTGATAATGAATTGTGAATAATTTAGCTATTCTGATCAATATAATGATCCAAGACAATTCTGAATGACTTACCAACGAAAAATGCTATTTACTTCCTTTCACTCTACAAAAGTAATTTCTTTTCACATGTTCTGCATCATTGTGACTCCCTTAAAATATTATCTTTAAGCAGCTGAGAAACTATTACAAAGTATGCAGCATTATACATTTTCTGTATTTGTTTAAAAAGGATATGCCCAGGAAGACTGATAAAGCCCTCTTGAATCTCTTGCTACTTCCTTCATGAGGTATTGTTAATTCCTTATGAAATGTAACTCTTTATTTATTTATTTATTTATTTATTTATTTATTTATTTATTTATTTATTTATTTATTTATTTATTTATTTATTTATTTATATTTTATTTTCTTATTTTTGTTTTGTTTTGTATTTTCTTTTGCAACCTTACTAAAATGGAACTATGTTTTGTATTACTTAATAATATAATCTATATCAAATTCCTTGTATTCTCAAAGAGGGGAGTAGATAGAGAGGAATTGAATATTAAACTCCACATTTTATAAAACAAGTGCCATTTTGTCATTTAATTGGGAAGTATTTTTTAAATAAAAATATATTGGTAAGAAATAAAATAATCTTCACAAGAACAGTGAAAATGATGGAGCTGTATATTTGTTGTCCATTTAACAGTTTTGCTAAGACCTTTCCATGGAAGGTAAGCATTAGATGATTAATTTTCTGGCCATAAATATCCCTTATTTTAATTTGCTCATGGTCCTTCCAAGTTTGACAAGTAGACTAAGGCAGTTTCCTTTAATAATTTGACATCCATGATGTTGTTTTGTTTTTTTTTTTACTTCCAAAATACCACTTTGAGACTCAATAGATATGAGACCAAGTAAAAATGAAAATACCAGAGGGATTGTCTTAGGAGTGTAGATTAGAACTTAATACTTTTGGGCAAGACACTAATTATAGAACCACTTTTAGGAAAAATTCACATACAATTTTAATTTTTTAAAGAAATTTATATTTACATTTTTGCTATTCCATTCCTTCTCCTACCATATATTGACATATTTTCAAAGAAAAAAAATAAATAAATCAAACTCATCAAGTGATCTGAAATATTTCACAGTATGTTCTATATTCCACACTTGTTGACTACCACCATCAATGTCTGCAAAGGATTGGGGAAAGTGTCTTTATACCCTATTAATAAATAAACAAATAAATATTCTCAGTTTATAGATTTTTCTAAGAACTGCTGATAGACACAATGACATGTTTTCACAAAAAATATCCATTTTAACTTTATTTTATCATCATTATTATTACATTTACTTAGTGGACAAAACAAGCAGAGGGAAGAAGGTACTGTATATTTAAGCATGAATATTAATTTGTACAGCTCTGTCATTGCATTGCAGTAGTGTACTTTTGTGGTGGAAATTTCATACTCTCAAGTTGATCAGCAATTTGTTTGGTTTCAGAAGCAGGGCTTAAACTGAGGCCTTTCTAATTCTGCAGCCAACCATCCATTAACATGATGTGTTGCTCTCCTGAATATTCATATCCTTTTCAAAATATAGCATTTAAATCTTCTTGACAATATTTCTAAGAGAAAGGGCTAGGGAAAGACATTCATGGAAAACAATTTTCTGAACTTAATTTTTGTTATTTTAGAAATTAGTTATTATTATATTAATTACCAATATTAAGAAATGAGAAGATGGAAACAAAAAAGAATAATTTCTTGTGTAATTTTAGCCTAGTTCTATGACATATGACTACCTAAGTAGAAAGAATCCTTCACAGGGTCATGCCAGGCACTGTCATTGATTTGACTGCATAGACTCATCTATTTGATCAACTCCCATTAACTTTGAGACTGAGATTAGGTAACAGTACTCAAACATTACTTCTTCATACTGCATTCAAGTATATTTATGAACAGATATCCACTCTATAAGTGAAGTAATCATGTATCTATCTCTTCTCATTGGAAGACATTACTCAATACATGACAATAATATTTTTTTCTGATTCTTTTTGTGAGTTCCTTTTAGCAATTGAAGTGCACTTTTTATTGTTATTGTATTCTGAAAATATAATTATTGACTTGAAGCTTGAAAGCTAAACAATCTCTGAACAGTCTGCTTTATTGTCTTCCAGTTCATGTTCAAATAAACTAAGAAGCATGATTGATTATCCATCAAGCTTGCTGAAGCCATGATTTCTGGCTGAATAGAGCAACAATATTAAATCATTTCATATGAACAAGACTGAGATGTGAGTGTCCAAGGGCAAAAATAGAAAGCATAAGACTAATTAAACTTAGTGATGTTTATGTAATTTGGGTAACATAATTTTAGAATTTCAGGAGAGAATCAGCATCACTAATGAGGAAAGTTCGAAGTCACTACATTGATGTTAAGAGATTGTTCTTGACATTTGTATTCAATCTCCACGTTGAAAAGCTTTTTTTCAACAGGAATTTGACACAAAGATAATTTCCCTTTTTTGGAAAGAGAAAAATATGGCAAAATTCAAGTTCTCCTGTTCTATACAATAAGCAAGTATGTGTGTGCATGCACGCATATACTCAAGTACACAGATGTCAAAGAACTATTCCAGAGTTGAAAAGGAAAACAGTAGTGTGTAAGGAACACAGGATGCCTTTGAGAAATGCTACAGTTCTGTTGTGTTTTCTTAATGACTCAGAGTTTCTTTCTTAAATAAAGATTCCATCAATGTTCTTCCTGTAATATTTTTGATGACTGTGAGGAGTAAAACACCCAATTGCCTAAGAATTAAAGTCGAGAACCATCACTTAACCCTAATTGCCCTGCCCTCCAAAAGGCAAAAAAAAAAAAAAAAAAGTTGTGTAATTAGCTGTGGAGACAGGCATAGAATACAGGTTTTCTCACTACTAATCTCGTTCTTTCCTTTCACTCTACAAAAGTAATTTCTTTTCACATGTTCTGCATCATTGTGACTCCCTTAAAATATTATCTTTAGGAGTAGAAACAGCTCATCCAAGCCACTCTGCCCCCAGATTCCCCCCAAACTATGTAAAAGGGGACTCTGAACAACTTCTGGAGCCCCAGCACCCACAGAACGACACAGAAAAGCTAACCTCCCTCTGAGGACAGCCCAGCAGCCCTGCAGGAAGGACCAGCGCAGAGGTCTGGAAGCCAGAAACACGAAGAGTGCAGAGCACAGGGAGCCAAGCCTAGTGGAGCCCAGGTCGCCATGAGCAGAGGTTTTAGCCCCAGGGCCGCAGGGCCAGCAGCCGGCTGGAGGAACCCCAGAACACCAGCAGCTATGGCTATTCCAGGATTATCAACATAGACATGCCTAGGACAAAGTAAGAGGTTAGTGTCCTATGGACTTTGGGACCCGTATTTGGGGAATGCTTCGGCTCCCTCCCCTGGGGGCTAGAAGCCACTGAGGAGACATGCCATTTTGTAGTTTTCAGAGGCAGCTCCAGCTCCTGGTCTGCGAATTATAGGGAGATCCAGCAATCAGTCTTGGGGTGTAATCACTCTTGCTTTAACCTCCCTGGATCTGGATTGTGATCTAGGGTGGAAGTCGTGGGTGGGTTTACAGCTTGCCAGAAACGGAAGTTGCCCCCCACACTTTGGGATGAAAATTCCTCTATCTGGCTTTAAAGCCATAGTGTGGCAACAAGTGCAATAGTCAAGTAATTAAGTGGCAACATGCCAAGGCAAAGGAAACAGATAAATGCAACCCTAGACTCCTATTTTGGGGGCATAGAGTGGGAAAAGGACTGTGAGGTCAGAAGTTCTGCTCCAAAAGCCCCAGGGGAAATCATAAGCGGGTTGCAGGCCATAGAGGTCTTTAAGAAGGACTTTAAAAATCCAATAAGAGAAGTGGAGGAAAAATTGGAAAGGGAAATGAGAAGGATGCAGGAAAAGTATGAAATGAGGGTCAACAGCCTGACTGAGGAAAACAACACCTTAAAAAATAGACTAACTCAAATGGCAAAGGAGGCTCAAAAGAGCAATGAGGAGAAGAATGCCTTAAAAAGTCGAATTTGCCAGATGGAAAAAGAATCTCAAAAGTTCACTGAGGAGATTCATTCTTTCAGAGTTAGACTGGAGCAAATGGAAGCTAATGACTTTATGAGAAATCAAGATGCTGTTAAGCAGATCCAAACAAATGAAAGAATAGAAGGCAATGTGAAATATGTCATGGGAAAAACCACTGACCTGGAAAATAGATCCAGGAGAGACAATTTAAAAATTATTGGACTACCCCAAAGCCATGATCAAAGAAAGAACCTAGAAATCACCCTTCAAGAAATTCTCAAGGGAAACTGTCCTGATGTTTTAGATCCAGAGGGCAAAATAGAGGTTGAAAGAATCCACAGATCACCTCCTGAAAAAGATCCCAAAAAGGAAACTCCCAGGAATATTATAGCCAGGTTCCAGAATCCCCAGATCAAGGAGAAAATACTACAAGCATCCAGGAAGAAACAATTTCAATATTGTGGAAACACAATCAGAATAGCCCAGGACCTGGAAGCTTCTACACTGAGGGATCAAAGGGCATGGAATATGATATTCCAGAGGGCAAAAGAACTGGGACTGTACCCAAGGGTCACCTACTCAGCAAAACTGAAAATTTTGTTTCAGGGGAAAATATGGTCATTCAGTGGAATAGAGGACTTTCAAGCATTCTTGAGGAAAAAACCAGAATTGAATAGAAAATTTGACATCCAGTCATAAGAAGCAAGAGATGCTGGAGAAGGCAATCAGGGAAAAGAAATCAAAGGGAACTTATCAAAGTTGAACAATTTACATCCATATATGGAAAATCAATAACTGTGACTGATGATATCTTTATCACTATGAAAATAATGGAAGACAGGTGTGTGGTCATATGAATACATATATGAATGTGTGTGTATATGGTTACAGTTATATATGGATAGAGGGCATAGGTTGAATTTGTTGGGAAGGGAGAATACTCAAGGGATGAAATTATGAGGAGAGAGAGAAGAAAGTGGCAAGAGGAGATGGGGAGAGACAGGGTAGGGTAAACTATCTCATGTAGAAGAAGCAAGGGGAAGTGGTTGCAAGGGATGGGGAGAATAGAAAGGCAAAAAAGGCAAAACCACATTCACATTGAATTTGGTTCAGGGAGAGAATGAAATACATACTAAATAGGATATCTCAACCTGCAGCAGAATAGGGGGAAGGGGGATGAGAGGAGGGATGATGGATGGGAGGGCATCCTTGGGGGAGCGGAGGTTGGAAGTACCCACTATAGAAGAGGTACAGGATCAAGTAGGGAATGGACCAGGTGGGGGGTGGGATGAGTGGGAGGGAATTATAAGCAGCCTTGTCTAATATATCTACTATGATAATGTTTTGCATAGCTAGACATGTACAACATATACTGAATTACTTATCTCCCCAGAGGGAATGGGTGACAAGGGAGGAAGGAAATGGATCTGAAATTCCAGGTCCTAACATTAAATGTTTCAAATATATATATATATATATATATATATATATATATATATATATACTATTATTAATACTCTTTTGCTTGTAATTGGGAGATAAGATGTGCAGGCATTGGGACACAAAGATTCACCTTCCTGTAATGGAAAACTCAAAGGGGTTATGGGAGAAGGTATGGGAGAGAGCAGATTGGAGGAAGTGATATCTTGTGGGACAGCTATTCTGGGAGGTTGGGTAGGGGAATAACAGGGGGAAAATGATTGTAATTCAAAATCTGGTGGAAATGAATGATGTAAAACAGAAGTTAATAAAGAAAGATAGTCTCAAAAAATTAAAAAAATAAAAATAAAAAATATTATCTTTACGCAGCTGAGAAACTATTACAAAGTATGCAGCATTATACATTTTCTGTATTTGTTTAAAAGGGATATGCCCAGGAAGACTGATAAAGCCCTCTTTAATCTCTTGTGACTTCCTTCATGAGGTATTGTTAATTCCTTATGAAATGTAACTCCTTATTTTGATTGTTTATTTTGCCATATTTATTTTTCCAGGTATTTCCAGGTGTTATTTATTATATTATTTATTTTTATCTACCTTACTACATCACCACCTTACCAAGCCACTTTGAGAAAGATTAAAAGAAAATGCAAAACGTTTTTAACAAATATGCAGTGTTGAGCAAAACAAATCATTCAAATATATGTTTTGTGTCCTCTGTGATCTTTGTGTCAAGTGTTGGGTAGAATCTTTCATCCTTTATCTTCTAGAATTATGAAGGGTCATTGTAATGATCACAACTCAATCAGAGTATTTCAAAATATATCATTTTTATGATGTTGCTGTTTCTTTGTAAGATGTTCTCTTGGTATCAGTTCATATGAAATTTCACAAGTTTCTCTGAAGCTAGTCCCTTGTTTATTTCTAAAGGCACACTAGTATTCCATTACCTTTTTTTATTATATTTTGTGAAGCCATTCCCTGAACAATGGACTCCTCCTTCTTTAGCAATTCTTTGTTTTCACAAAAAAAAAAAAGGTAGCAACAGGTTTTTTTTTTTTGTTGTTGTTGTTTTGTTTTTGTTTTGTTTTGTTTTTACATATGGAGCCTTTTCTTTTTTCTCTAATCATTTTTAGGAGTAGGGATCTAGTGATAACATTAGGTATCATTGTTTAAATGTGATGTATAATTCATTAACTTTTGGTTTATACTTACATATTGCTTTCTGTAACATTCGGATCAGTTCAAAGCTCCACACACAGTGCTTGAATGCTCCTCTTTTCCTGCATTCACTTAAAATCCTTATTAACAAAGTTAATAAACATGACATTGGTGTTTTAAACTCCCCTTATCCTGGTCGTGGTTGATTATTTCATGCACAATTCTAATCTATTATTGACTGTGAATATAGGCATTAAAACCAGAGTTTGTTTTAAGAGAAGAAACACAATACTTCAAAAGTTAGGTTAAATCCACTGGACGGGAAGCCTGCCCATCTCTAGAAGAGCAGTGGCCTCAGTGTTGACAAGGATTAGAAGTTGCAACAGAACAGAGAGACTGTTGTGGGATAAGCTCAGACACACGTTTTGAGGGTCAACACCAGTATAGTGACAATAAGTGAGTAATAAAAGAAGCCTACCAGACCTGGCAGAGGAGTCTCTGGATAAGGTCTAGTTACAGGACCAAGTCTCCTTAGGAATCCAGGTAAAAGCTGGAGCTGAGGAGTAGCAAGGGACTAAACCAAAATGTGGAGGATCAAAGGAGGTCTCACCATTCATTGGTTTTCTGAGTTTAATGAATTTTGCCAACTTGGAAGAAAGAGGCTGACTCTTCATTACTTCCTTCCTGGGGGCAAGGAGGGAAGTTTCAAGATAATATTATAAATTTAGGATTTGTGTTTAGGTCCCTTGAAAGAGGTAGAGCTTAACAAAGTAAAGAGATTGACTCTCTGCTAACACTAAATGTGCTCTCCCAATAGAGGAGCCTTGACTCCAGAGTAATATTTTAAGTCTGGATAACTGTATTGGCCCCTGGGGCAGGTGGAAATCACCTTAGCAAAGGGTTTGTTTGATTTTCCTAAAACAACCTCAATTGCTTTTCCTTTTGTGGAGGCCACATGTAGGATTTATTTTATTTTATTTTTAATTTATCGGATAAAACAAACATTTCCATAAGATACTAGCAAAAAAAAAAAGACAATGGCATATGAAATTACAAATCTACTGTGCACAACTTTCTATTCCTTTCAAATAAAGAACAAAATTATCATATAGATTTCTTCTTTTTTCTCCCTCCTCTCTCCCCTGGGATGGCTACCATTAGACACCAATAAGTGTGTGTGTGTGTGTGTGTGTGTGTGTAAAATAATTCTATGCATACTTCTATTTATCAATTATTACTCTGGATGCAGAAAACATCTTTCTTCATATGTCATTTGCTGTTAATTTGGATGTGTATGATAGAAAAAATAATTTATTCACTCATTCTAAAAACAATATTGCTGATATCATATGCAATGTTCTCTTTTTCTGCTCATTTCATTCTTCCTTATTACATGAAAGCCTTTCCATGGTTTTTTTTCTAAATCAGTGAACTCATCATTTCTTATAATACAATAGTATTCTATCACAAGCATATACCACAACTTGTTCAGTTGTTCACCAAATGACGGGCATATTGCAGTTTTTTAGGCTTTTTCCACCACAAAGAGAGCTCTATAAACATTTTAGAAAATAAAAGTTCTTTTTTTCTTTTCCCCTAATCATCTTTGGAAGTAGACTAATTGGTGGTATTACTAGGTCAAAGGGCAAACATAGTTCAATAACTCATAGGGGATAATTCCAAATTGCTCCCCAAAATGGTTGTATCATTTTACAATTACACTAACAATGAATTAACACTCCAACTTTTCTACATCTTCTCCATTTGTCACTTATCAATTCTGTAATTTTAGCTGATTTGGTTGGTGTAAAATGATATCTCAATGGGATTTTAATCTTAATTTCTCTAATGAATAAAAATGCAGAGAATTTTTGTATGATTCTAAATTCTACTAATTGTATTAATCTAATTATGAAGGACTATATAGGTACCTGGCAGCAAATGGTCCATCAAAGCAGGAAGAGTTGTTTTGAAGTTTAGGCAGGTGAGGTTTCAATTGGTTATTTCAGCATTTTTGGTTGGCTTAAGTAAATCCTGTCCTAAATACGTCTTTTTAGTCTGAGCAGTTTCATAGAAAATTTTATATAAAAACCTAAATTTAAAAAAAATTGTGGGACAAAAATTAAAAGTTTATATTTCTAGGAGAAATTATTATTGTGGGCACTGGACAGAGGTTTTAGATAGAAGTCTCTAATCATAAATATTAGACAATCAAGCTAAAAGCTTCATTTCTAGGCTATGGATTATACTACTAAATGTTAAACAACTGACTTTCTAAAAAATACACACACACATATACATATAAACATATGCACACAAAGGACATTTAAATTTAAGTCGCATTATTAACATTTCTCCATCAATTTCTGAAGTCTAAATGTTCAACAAAACAATACATCAAACCTTGATTTGTAGCATTTTCAGATTTCAGCTCAAGCTGAAAATTTAACAAATGATTCTTCTGATGTAGTGTGACCCTGCAGTTTTCCAGATTTTTCCCTATCCCTTTAAATATATTTCTCACTTCTTAATCAATATCATTTAGTGTCTAGTTTTTCAAAGTAGTACATTTTGTAATACAACTATTTGATTATCCTAAGAAAGCTTACTAAACTATATTCTGAAGAACTAGGTCAAGAGAAGAAAAATGTGTGTGTATGTATATATATATATCTTTTTTGTGAACTGTGCAACTTCTATTTTAGTTCGATTGTATTTTATTATTCCACTCAAAGCCAAAAACCCACAATACATACATCTGAAAGTTTCATCTTTGGTTGTTATTCCGTTTTAAGTGGAATTGTATCTTCCCTCCCCATCTCTCCTTTCTTCCTCCCTCTCTTCCCTTTTCCTCCACCTTTCATAAGTTCCTTTTTTCTCCCTCCTTCTCTTCTTTACTTCTTTCCCCTTTTAAACTCCATTCACAATGAGCCCATAGAAACTGAAAATGTCAAGGGAATTTTGTCAACAAAATTTATTTAGAAAGGAAAAAAAACATATCTTTCCATGAACTTTGAGCATCTTTATGTTAGTTCTATAGTTCCATCATTAACTTGGAACATGTAGGACAGAAATAACAGATTACATATTTTCCTAAACTGCAAAGCCTCATGGGACTGCAACTGTGTTTTTAGTAGATGTTTTGGAAATTTGCCCAAACACCTGACAAAAGTTAGGCAGCCAACAGAGATTGCTTTCTTGTTGCTATGATATTGGGTTTTGGTTATAAATTCTTATTTCTACAGGTCTGAATGAATCTTAACTATAACCAGAAATAATTCAAGTCATACTGCCTGTTTTTTTGTGTAGTGAGATTAAAATGATTCATTCTCTTACATAGTCAAGGAGTCTTTATCATAAACTGTTTTGAAGACAATGTACTAATTTAAGGAATTATATTCTTTGAGCTTATTTTTTCTGAAAATTTAAGGCTTATGCATATATACACATACATACATCTTAAAAGTTAATATATACACAACCACATATACATATACACATATGCATATATAGGCAGCCATATATTTGCATACACATATATATCTTTTCCCCTACTTGTCCATTTTTATGAAGGTTCCACCTCCAAAGGGGATACTCAAAGCTGAATAAGAAATTGGTAGATAAGCTTGCCATTCACAAGAGGGGTTATGGTTTAGTCTAACCAGCTCATAAAATGCGGGCTTGCCCTTGGCATTGATAAAGTATTTTGACTTAAAGGGACAGAAGCGAAACAAAAATTATCCTTGAAAACAAAATCTCTGTCTTGTGCTGCTAAATAGAAACAAAAATTTTTGTCATTGTCATGAGTCACAGGGCTCTATATTTTTCCTGATTCTCTTTAACATTTTTATCAGTTACTTGTGATACAGAAAATGTACTCATCAGATTGACAAATAACTAAAATTGGGAGAAATAATAATGTGACACATAAAAAGCCTGAAGTTAGCAAAATGTTTTACATATATTATCTGATTTTAGTCTCACAATAAACCTATGAAACAAGTAATACAATTATTGTTATCCCTGTTTTACAGATAAGGAGGCCAATGCTCAAAGATCAATGACTTACCCATGGTAATATGGCTAGTGTCATAGATGTGATCTGACCCCATATATTTCTGACTTAATGATAAACACCATTGATGCTAAATTCCTCTATCAAGTGTTTATCTCAGAGCTTGAACCAATGATGTTGAAGAATTAACACAGAAAAGATCATGCCCAGGACAGAGACATTCCAACATATCCTGAGAAGCAGTTACTGCCTACTTGTGTGGAATCAAACACTATGTACCCATTCTTCTGGCTATTATCTCTATGATATCTGACTTCCCAGAATTCTAAGTCTTTCTTCAGTGGGAAGGTACTAAGCATTAGAGTGGCTAAATTCACAATACCCTTATGTGTAGTTGGATCTTTCCTTGTAGTTTTCTTTTATCTCCCACACACAATCCCATTATGTATAACCATATGCTTCTATGAAACTGGAGTTTTGGCCAGGGTATAAGATGGTGGATTTGGAATCAGAAAGACATAGGTTAAACTCAAATTTTAAGGATTTTTTTTACTATGTGATCCTGGGAAATTGATTTGAAATTTCTGAGCCTCAGTTTACACATCTATAAAACTGGAATAATCATTGCTAGTTCTGATTATTATGTGTGTACCCTGGAACCTGAAGTTTCATACTGATGACCTAATCATTAGCAGGACAAATCAGCACAGATAGGAGACTAGTACTGAAGCTGGTTTGAATAGCTAATGCCTGAAGTACAGCCTTTACAGCTGATCAGGGGGCTGTCTAGAAACCTGACAGATATCATTCTCGCCCTCAGTATTCTCAGTATTATTATGGGAATATGAGGTACAGAAAGGTCTGTTCTGTGGGAAAAGACATTGTCCAGAACTCCTCAAGTTACTATGATCTTCCTTTGACCTCAAATGGAATTTTCCAAGAAGGTAGAAGCCTACAAAGGTCACTGTAGGGGAGACTGCAGCATTCAGAGATGAATATTTTCAGAAATTTAATTCCAGAGTAAACTGAGTATGAAGTAAACAATAACCAGGACAGAGAACAAGGAGAGTATAAGAGACTGATTTCCAATTGGTGGGGGCAGTGGGGAGATGTTCCATAGTGGCTTGTGATACAAAAAACAAAACAAAACAAAACAAAACAAAAAACTGTAGTAATAGTAGAACCATAGAGGTCACAGGAGACATTTTTACACTCAGGCATGAAAACAAGCCAAAAATGTAGGTAACATATTGGAATCTATTAAATTTGAAATGCATGACACAATGTCCATAAATGCCAGAAACTAAAAAAAAAAAAAAAAGAATCTCCCCTCAAAGAGCTTGCACTATCTTGGGAGGGATAGAACATTATTAAGGTAGGGAACTAAAGATGCAAAGGAATAGGTACAAATAGTAATTCAGAAAAAAAGATGGATAAGAGACTAGGTTTTCATATGGAAGAATCAGGGCAATTTTCATGGAAGAGGGAGTTCCTTAATTGAGTATTGGAGCATTTTAATATAAATTTCTGAGATGAGGGAGTTGAGGCATAGTCAACAATTCTAGAACCTGGAGAAAATTAAAGGTGAGAAGCCATAAATCTTGATCCAGTGGACTGCTTGCCAATTCACTGTTTGTTTTGGGGACTACCCAAGAGCCTTCTCATCCTTCTCCTCACACTGAAAGCCACTCCAAACAGTGGAGCAGACCAGGCTTCCTATACCTCTGAAGTACCACCCTTTAGGTACTTCTAGTCCTTAAGTATTTGAAGAACTCTTCTCTTTCAGAAGCAGCACTTTTTCCCAAGAATTACTCCACATTTGTTCCCTAGAGTCCTGGAGTACACTTTTCTGAAGTAGAATGAGGTGCAATGGAGTATATTGTATATTCAGAGAAAGTTGGACGCTTCTCTGGAAGCGTGGAAAGTTATCATAGATGGGACTGAACCCTATTGCCTAATATGGTCTAGGCTACTTACAAGCCAAATGATCCCATTTTAAGGGATATGCCTTATCTAGATGAAAAGCATCTCTGGAGGACCTCTCCATGCTGCTTTTTTAAGATGGAATTAATCATGGGAGATCTAAAATTCTCTCCATTGTTTTCCTGAACAGAGGACCAGACATGAGGAGGAAACCCTGGTGGCTCTATTCAGAATCATTACCCTAGGAGGAAGGATATAGCAGTAATAAAACAGGAAAGGGAGATTGGAGCTAAAATGTGAAATGCCTTAAATTCCATGTTAAGGCACACCAAACAATATCTTAAAGGATCTTAGTAATATAGACTAGTTAATATGAAATTACTAGGATGAAATTTGGCAGTGATAAACCTAAAATGCTACACTATTTCTTTGTTAAATCAATTATGCAAGTAAAAGGAGGCTCACTTTGAGAAATGTTGTGTGATTTGACCAGATGAGACTCTGGGTAACCATTGAGAGTCCCCTGGCTTTGAAAACCCAGATGTTGATGCTTCCCTCTCTGGTAACTGTGATTTTGATATTGATAATGGTTGGACAGTTTGGAAGCCTGTCCGTTTGATCTGTCTGTATACTCTGAAGTACAGGGTGCTGACCTTTTCTCCCTGAACTAGGTAATATATGTTTGTTTGATTAAAGTAAACTTGTTAACCAATTTTGAATTGCTTTCCTTTTGAAAAGAAGATCTAAGAACCTGTGTTGGCAGTCCCCCTGGGGATGTTAGGGTGCTTGCTGCTACATTAAGTTACAAAGGCATATTGTACTAGGAGGGATGAAAAATGGTAAAGGAAAAATAAAACCAAACAATGAAATGAAAGAAATTGTGCAAGTAAAGAATGAGCCAATGCCTGCTTGTGAGTAGTTCAAAGGAAAACTAGATTTGGCGGTTTTAGTTGACCACATGTTCAATACAATACAACAGCATGGCAAATTGCTAAATGACTGCATAATTTTAGGCTTCATTAAACGATCTAAAAAGGCAGAGTTCTGTAGTGAAAAGGGTGTTAAATTAGGAGTCACATGTACTCACATCTTGCTCTTGACAGTTACCATCTATATGACCCTGATTAAGTCCCTTTGTTTCTTTAAGCCTCAGGTAACATGTGTGGTTGATTCTAGACCTTTTATTTTGGAAGTAGAATTTGATCTGGTAGATTCCTTGTAATTTGGGGTTATCATTCTTCTGTAGCTTTGGAGGTGAGTGGAGGAAACCTTTCACTCATTACCAGTCTCATTTTCTTCAACTTCCTTTGGTATAACCCATGGGTGGAGAACTTGTGGCCTAGAGGTCACATGTGGTTCTCTAAGTCATCAAGTGTAGTAGCCCTTTGACTGAATACAAACTTCACAGAACAAATGCCCTTAATAAAATGATTTGTTCTCTAGAACTTGGATTATTTACATTCAAGAGAAATTAAAGGCAAATAGAAGAAAATCTCAAAAATAAGAAACTAGAAATGAGGGAGACCAGGAAATATCCATTAAAGAAGTGGGATTGCAAGGAAGCCAAGAAGAAGAGGTCCATAAAGTCAAGCACAGGGTCATTCAGTCAAAAGACACCCTCAGGAGATGTAATGTCAAGAATAAAAGTAAGAAAGTAGGTGTGATGGATCAAAAAGTAGGTTGAGGGGTATAAAATGTAAGAAGTCCCTGAAGATAAGGAAGAGTAAGCTTATAAGGGCTTTAAATGACAAAGAAAACAGTTTATATTGATCCTGCAGGCAATAAAAAGACATTTGTGTTTATTGAAATTTTGAAAATATTTTAAAATTACTAGAGATAGATGAGGTTGATGAGTTCAGATAAGACCTTGTAAAAGTCACCCATCATCTCTGAATTTCAGTGTCCCAGTCTTATGTGAAAAAAGTTAAACATGTGTGTATACTCATACATATAATTATTTATTAATATTATAGATTATAAATAATGACATATGTATATGAGAGAGAAAGAGACAGAGAGAGACAGAGAAAGAGAGAAAGAGATACAGAGAGAGAAAGAGAGAGAGAATGAGATCTTGAAAATTAATCTCAATAGCTATAAACTGGAACAGATACCACAGGTCCATCCCAACTTGAATTAGTCTGCTTGGGTGGTCCCTAGAGCTCTCAATGTTATCTGGGACTTCAGAAGCATGGTCTAGGCCACTTAGCCACCTCATTACACCTGCCAGGTGTCCAGTTCGCCCTGAGTTAATTAAACAGATGGTAGATTGGCTATGTGCCTGGAGATTCCTGTGCCCCCAGAGGAAAGCCATATTGGCAATTATGAAATGCTCATCATTGTTCACACATGAAAGGTTAAGGGTATCTTACTTTGTGCCCCCACCTTTGTGTAATTCATCTGATGGCATATGTGGTCACTTCTGAATTTGTTTCTTTTGATGCCAAGAATTGTGATAGGATATCAAAAAATAGATGCCCCCTTCTCATTTCTGACTAGGTCTTGGAATGATTATTTAGAGGAAGTAAGGGAAAATAATGCCAATTAGTATCCATATAACAATGAGTAATTTATTGATCAGTGTGGGATATGATGATGATGGATGACTACAGCTGGAAATTTTAGTTTCTGTTTGGTTGCATACTCTACCTAACAGTATGTCAGTAGGGAACTAAAATTAGCACCATTTCCATTTACTAAGAGGTGTCATGGTCAGGCAATTATCTGCTTTTGGAATTTTATATTGAAGACAAGATGCCAGGATATATTTCAATGTGTTGTCACTTTTGGTCCTCACTAAAACCAGTGTATGATTTTTGTGAAAGAATTTGCCATCTTACTTCAGACCAGGGAAAGAAAAATAAAGAAACCAATAAAAAAGTAAACCAGTATCACTAGTGAAGAGCTACTCTAAATTTTGGAATAACATTTATACTCAGAGTACCAGTACTCTCTTTATAAGTCAAAGGCATAGTTCCATGCTTGTTGTAATTTGCCTTAATTCTAAAGCTTTGTTTTAGTGCATTAGATAAGACAATTTTTCAGTTGGGTCAACTGGTTATTTGAGGAGTTAACACAGTGACTAGAACATAGTCCACAATAAATGCTTATAAATTATCTGAATGCTAATGATCTTGGCCCATTTCAATTATATCTATAACATACCTAAAAACCCAGAAATTTATGGAAAAATCTGTGCTTTAGAGAAAGCATTTTTACTCTATATATAATAGTTACTTAGTATATAGTTGTTGGATTGAATTGAAAGAAGGAAGATCTATGTTTAAATTGTCCAGATTGGTTGTCTTAAGCACTGTTGCAATTTAGTGTAAATATGATGCTGTTCTGCCAAAATGTCAAAGCAAGAGTATTCTAAGGATTTCAATTCTCCAGTCATAAGTTCATAGATTTATAATTAGAGGTTCATCTAGTCTTGCTATCTTATTTTATAGATTAGAAAACTGAGCTTCACAGTTATTTACCCAAGACTGCATATATAGCACAAAGCAAAAGTTGGATTTTAACCTAGGTTTCTGGTTCAAAATAAAACACATTTTTCATGGTAACACACTGTCTTATCCAATTTAGATGAAATTCTGAATTCCATTCTTCTCTTTGCTTAAACAGGAAAAAATGAAGTGTTAAAAAAGAAGGAAAAATAAGCCCACTAGTTGTTATGTTCAACTCTGATGAGACACACTGCATTAATGCAATCATAAAATTGTAGCCCTGGGACCTATTCCTTATTTTCTAAAATATTTCTTAAAATGTCCATAATTTCATTGGTGTAAGTTTTGCCTCTATTGACAGAAATAACAATTCCTCCACAACCAAATGTTCATGACTTGACACAACCTTAAAAAATTCAACACCCAATGGGCAACCTCATGGTAATGTATTGCTGAACTTAGAATGATGCATAAGTCATTGAAGTGCCGTCTGCTTCTGTGGACTCATTTGAACACTTTGTAGCTTGGTAGAACCTGGCAGAGTTTGCTTTCTTCTGGCACTGCTTTCAAGAGTCCACTTTCACATTTAGATCATAATAAGGTATCAGTGTAGGATTTTAGAGGACAGAAAATCAAGAATTCATGACCAGCCATTCCAGTTAAATTTACAAAGGGTAGGGTTTACCCCCACTTTTAAGCTGGTTATAGATTTCTATTAACGTTGGGAAAAGGACCTAATGCCTTGGAAGTGGTCTCCATATTACCAAACTGATTAGAAGTCAGAAAAGGAAATAGAAAGTATGTTCGATTCAGATTAAGGGATGAAGTGGACCCCAAGAACAGACCTTAGAGGACAAGATAAACCAGAAATAAATCAATCAGTCATCAAGTATTCATTAAGCCATCACTATATGTTAGACATTCTGCAAAGCTCTGGAGATACAAAAACAAAAACAAAAGAACAAAACAACAACAACAACAACAAAATCAACCCTGACACTCCTCCACCACAAAGGTCATAATTTACCAGTGGTTTCTGCTTTTTTTCCCTAATTGCTAGATAGATAGGGAATTGATAGATAAGAGATAGATAGGTAGATAGATAGAGAGATAGAGAGATAGATAAATATAGCTTTATGGAATGTACAAATTTGTGAACGTAATGTGTTCCTCCACACTATTTGAAGACAATGGAACATTTTTCTTTTTCTTTTTGTATCTCTAGCATCTAATACAGTGTTTGGCACATGGTAGATATTTAATAAATTCTTGTTCAGTTGCCTGAAAAAGCTAAGTCTTACCAAGTTGTCTTAGGTTGAGAGAGGTTCACTATTTTCCCATAGTTACACATCTACTTAAGTTTCAGAGCAAGCCTTGGAACTTAGAACTTGCTGGTACCAAGTACAACAGTATTTCCATTGCACTGGGCTTCCTCTCATTAGCTCAATCAGTAAGTAAATATGCAATATGCACCTACTAGTTATCAAGCATTTTGTTAAGTATTCAAATACATTGCTAGAAAGTACAAACTGAACATAGTAAAAAAAATTGAATAAATGCTGCACAGCAAGCACATGGTGGTAGAGTGGAGAGGCTGTAAGTTTTGAAATCATAGTATCTGAATTTACATCCTGAATCTCCCATTTCTGTGTTGTGTAACTTTTGGCAAGCCTTCAGATTGTCCCTCTGGGTTTCAGTTCTTCATGGAAAATGAAGGGCTTGAGCTAAATACCCTCTAAACTTCCTTTCTCAGCTAAAAACAAACTATGATTCCTTGGTCTTCCACATAATTTAAGTTGCATGCTAGTGAGATGAGGCAACATTAAAACACAGAAGTGTATTTGTCGATCATTATAATTGCTCATTATTTTTCCATTAATGAAAACATTCTGAGGACAGCCACTGACCCCAGCATGAAAGCCAAATAGTGACCATTGTTCTGGGTGCCTCAGTGAGCAGGCAGAGAGGAGAGTAAGGAAATAGACTGAAAGGTTTCCCATTTATGTAGATGCTATATCACGAATAATAATAAAGCAGAGGAGAAAATTATTCTTTTGGCCATTTAACTAATATGAAGTTGATTACCATAACAATGAAACTTACTGGTAAATAGATAAATCTGTGTTTTATTTATAGCTATTGCAAAGTTAATGTGCATGTTGAACATCAAGGCCAAGTAGAGAAAACAAACCAAAAGGAGAGATTCAGACAAAGTACTCCTAAGAAAATTTGAGGTAAAAGATAACATTTTTACCAAGGTAGTGAGGAGTCAGGAATAAGGACAGGAAAGGAGATATTTAGGAACAACTTCATCAATCAAACAATCAGTCAATAAATGTTTTAAGTGCCTACTATGTGCCTAGCATGGTGCTAAGTGATGGGAATGAAAAAAAGAGGCCAAAAAGTCCCTGTACTCAAGGAGTTTACAATTAAGTAGAAGAGAAAACATGCAAACACATATATAGAAAATAACCTTTAAGGCTACAGCACCTGACCTAAGTCCTGAAAAAAGAGAAATATTTCAAAAGTCCAAATGGACAATGGAAATCCTTCCAAGTAAAGAATGGGAGCATAGATTATAAAGGTATCATTGAAATATAAATTCCTTGGACTATGAGCCAAGATGGTGAAGTAGAGTCAGAACTCACCTAAACTCTCCCAAATTCCATTCTAAAAAACTTTAAAATAGAACCTCAAATAAATTCTGTAGCAACAAAGTCAACTAAAAGTCAGGATGAAAGAATTATCTAGCTCAAGACAACTTAAGAGGTCCAAAGGGAATGTCTGTCCCAATTGGATGTTGGTTGGGCCTGAAGCGCAGTATAGACGCTGATGCAGGAATGCCAGCTGCAGAACTTGGAGACAGTTGCATTAGAAGCAACAACAGCTTTGGTAGCTTTCAACCAACAGATGGAAAGGTGATCAGACTATTCATCAAAATGAGATAACATGGGGTGCTTAGGTGGCATAGTAAATAGAGCACTGGCCCTGGAGTCAGGAGGATCTGAGTTCAAATCTGGCCTCAGACACTTGACACACTTACTAGCCGTGTGATTTTTGGCAAGTCACTTAACCTCAATTGCCATCCGAGAAGCAAAAAAAAAAAATAGAGAGAGATAACATTGGATCCTTTGTTAGCATTGAGTTTAAGATCCTGGTGTATGGATCGTACACAATTCTGAGATGTAGTTCAGGGGTGAAGAGGAGTGACCACAAGAAAACAAGGCTCCTGTTCATAGTTCCAAGATGGATAAAGTGTTTATGGCCACTCACAAGAGAGAACTGGCGCACATCAAAGTTCTAAGGCAAAAGGGAGCACTGAGAATAGTGGTTTAAAAAGAGCAAGGGACCTGGTCACAGTTCCAGGTCCAAGAGGAGTGCAACAAGATACTTTCCTGGTTAAAAACCAGAGGGTACAGACCAGAGAAGCAGAGACCACAACTCTACTTAGATCATACCACTTGGAATAACTAAAAACTAGTGAACCCCAAGAACTAGCTCAGAAAATAGCAGCACAAAAAAATCTAAAGCTTGAGACAGTGGCCACTTCAGTCCAAGAGTGCAGCTGAAATTTAATATGCAATTAAAAGTCAAGAAATAGTTTGGGAAAATGAGCGAATAACTACAACAATATAAAAAGAACATGGACATAGAAAGTTCCTATGATAATAGGAAAGATCAAAACATAGATTTAGAAGAAGACAATAAAATCAAAGAAGCTTCATGCAAAACCTAAAAGAAAAATCTGAGTTGGTCTCAGTCACAAGAAGATCTCAGAAAAAGATTCTAAATATCAAATAAAACAATTAGAGGGAAAAAAAGAAATGTGTAATGCAAAAAAAAAAATCATAAACAGTGATTCAGTAGCATAGTATAAAAGGCAGAAAAAATACTGAAGGAAATAAAATTTTAAAAACAGAATTGAACAAATGATAAAACAGGCACAAAAATCTACTGAAGAGAAGAATGGCTCAAAAATTAGAATTGACTAAATGGACAAAGATGTACAAAAATTCAATGAGGAAAATAAATGCCTTAAAATAGCATTGGTCAAACCAAAAAGGAGGTACAAAAATTCACTAAAGAAAATACTTCCTTAAAAATTAAAATTGGCAAAGGTAGAAATAAGATGGTGGGGTAAAAAGAGGGCTTGTCATGTGTTCTCCCCCAGCCACATCCAAATACCTTGAAAAAATTTACTCTAAACATATTCTAGAGCAGCAGAACCCACAAAGAGATCAAATGGAACAAATTTCTAGCCAAGACAACTTGGAAGGTTGTTAAGAAAGGTCTGTTGCACCAGGATCAGAGAGGAGCACAGTCCAGAGCGGGGTGGGTCAGTGCAGACAGAACCACCCCAAAACAGAGCAGGCCTGGAGTGGGGGAGGATTAAATCATTAGCAAAAGTTGTGGTTTCCAGACCTCTCAGACCATGCATGCCAAAGACAATATGGAAAGTCAGCAGGAAAGGTTCATACAACCTGGGTGAAAGAAGAACACAGTCCAGCACAGGCCATGACAGCACAGCACCAGCCTCATCAAGTCAGGAACAGGCCTAGGAAGTGACTGAATCAGCAGCAACAGAGGATATTCCCAAAGTTCTCAGTCCACAGTTGGTAAGGAGGTCAAACAACTGGTCAGAAAGTTTGTTTAAGTAGGCCTCTGCTTCCAGGGCTAAGGGCTGGACAGGTCCCCTGCTCCTGCACCCCACTGTCTTAGAATAAACTACAAGTCATTTCTCTCCACCATCTCTGGTCTCTTCAATCCCTCCTGAGATCACAGCCTATGTCTGGCCCTTAGGTTAGTAAAGTTAGCGGCTGCTTACAGAGGACCCACTCTTCTAAGTTTTAGGGGGTTTGTGTAGTTGTTTTCAGCCCTGGAGTCAGTAGGACCTGAGTTCAAACCCAGCTCAGGCATGTAACCTTGGGCAAATCACTTAACCCCAATTGCCATGCCCTCCCCACTCCAAAAAGCAAAAAAATAAATAAATGAATGAACGAATGAAGAAAGAAAGAAAGAAAGAAAGAAAGAAAGAAAGAAAGAAAGAAAGAAAGAAAGAAAGAAAGAAAGAAAGAAAGAAAGAAAAGAATAAAAAACTCAAGAAATACCATTGGAAATACATCTTTGACAATTTATTTTTATTTTTTGGAGGGCAACTGTGACTAAGTGACCTGCCCAAGGTCTCATGGTTAGATTGTGTGTGTGTGTGTGTGTGTGTGTGTGTGTGTGTGTGTGTGTGTGTTAAATGTTTAACTCAGGTCCTAATCACTCCAGGGCCTGCACTCCACTCACTGTACCACCCAGCCACCACCATCTCTGACTATTAAAAATTACTATGGTAACAAGGATGATCAAAACACACACTTAAAAGAAGACAACAATGTCAAAACTCCTACATTTGAAGCCTCCAAGAAAAATATGAATTAGTTTCAAGCCTTGGAAGAGATCAAACAGAATTTTGAAAATCAAGTAATAGAGGTAGATGAAAAATTAAGAAGAGAAATAAAAAGTGATGCAAGAATATCATAAGAGGGGCAATGAATAGAGCACTGGCCCTGGAGTCAGGAGGACCAGGGTTCAAATCCAGCCTCAGACACTTAATACTTACTAAGCTGTGTGACTTGGGCAAGTCACTTAACCCCAATTGCCTTTTCCTCCTACTTCCAAAAAGAGAAATAAAATCATCAGAAAGGAGTCAACAGGTTAGTAAAGAAAACACAAGAAATACTGAAAAAATAACATCTTATAAAAGAGACTAGACCAAATTATAAAAGAGGTCCAAAAGACCAATGAGGAGAAGAGTGCCTCAAAAAGTAGAATTAGCCAAATAGAAAAGAATGACCAAAAGCTAATGGAAGAAAATGATTTCTTGAAAATTAGAGCAGAGTAAATGGAAGCTAATGACTTTATCAGAAATTAAGAAATGATAGAACAATACAAAAAGAATGAAAAAAGAAGACAATGTGAAATATCTCATTGGAAAAAATGACCTTGAAAACAGATCAGAGATAATTTAAAAACATATATTATTGGACTACCTGAAGGTCATAATCCTGGACGTTATCTTTTAGCCCAAACTTCATCTTTTAAGAAATTACCAAGGAAAACCACCTTGATATTCTTGAGCCAGCAAGAAAAATAGAAATTAAAAGAATCCACTTATCACCCCTTAAAAATCCTAAAAGAAAAACTGCAAAATATTATAATCAAATTCCAGCCTTCTGAGATCAAGGAGAAAATATTGCAAACAGCCAGGAAGAAACATTTCTTTTCTTTATTTATTATTGTTAATATTACTACTACTACTACTACTACTACTACTACTACTACTACTACTACTACTACTACTACTACTACTACTACTATTACTACTACTACTACTACTACTATTATTATTATTTTGCTTTATGTAGGGCAATTGGGGTTAAGTGACATTGCCAAGGTCACACGGTTAGTTTTTGTGTTAAGTGTCTGAGGCAGATTTTAACTCAAGTAATCCTGACTCCAGGGCTGGTGTTCTTTTTACTGTGCCACCTTGCTGCCCCAGGAAGAAACATTTCAGGTATTACAGAACCACAGTTAGGAGAACACAAAATTTAGTAGCTTACAAGTTGAAGGATCAGATGGCTTACAATATGATATTCCAGGGGCAAAGGAACTAAAATTATAAACAAGAATCAGCTACCCATCAAAACTGAGTATGATATTTCAGGAGAAAAAATGGAAATTCAATGAGATTGAGGACTTCCATGCATTCTTTTATTCCCCCATCAATTTTATCTTATTAAATTTATCTACATTTAGTTTACAAGATTTAGTTTCACAAGACCTTGAGTTCCAAATTTTCTCCCCCTCCCTTTCCACCCCTTTTTCCCACTCCAGTGGCATGCAATCCAATATAGGCTCTACAAATACGCTAGCATTAAACATTAGTCAGGTTATAAAGAATCATATCCAATGAAGTGAATAAGAAAGAAGGAACAAAACTAAACTAAACACAAAAGAGAGAGCAAGTAGTTTGCTTCAATCTGCATTCGAATTCCATGGTTCTTTTCTCTGGAGGTGGATATACTTTCCATCTTGAGTCTTTTGGAGTTGTCTTATAAACTTGAATTGTTGAGAGAGGCCCAGTCTGTCAAAGTTAGTCACAACACATATGATGTGTCTGTAGTTGTGTACAAAGTTCTCCTGGTTCTGCTCTTCTCACTCAGCATCAGTTTATATAAATCTCTCCAGGTTATTAGGAAGTCCATCTGCTTCTCATTTTTTATAGCACAATAATATTCCATTACATTCATATACCACAACTTGTTTATCCATTCCCCAATTGATGGGCATCCCATTCATTTCCAATTCTTTGCCACCACAAAAAGAGCTGCCATAAATATTTTTGAGCAAACAGGTCTTCCTCTAACTTGTATGATTTCTTTAGGACATAGACCTAGAAGTGATATCGCTGGGTCAAAGGGTATGCACTTTTTTATAGTCCTTTGGGCATAGATCCAAATTGCTATCTAGAATGGTTGGATGGGTTCACAACCCCACCAACAATGCATTAGTGTTCCAATTTTTCCACATCCTCTCTAGCATTTATCATTTTCCTGTTTCATCCTTTTTAGCCAATCTGACCTGTGCAGTATGGTACCTCAGAGATGTTTTGATTTGTATTTCTCTAATCAATAGTGATTTGGAGCATTTTTTCATATATTTACAGATATCTTCAATTTCTTCCTCTGAGAACTTCCTGTTCATATCTTTTAACCATTTATCAACTGAGGAAAGATTTCTATTCTTATAAATTTGACTCAACTCTATATATTTTAGAAATGAGGCCTTTATCAGAGACACTGGTTGGAAAAAATCCTTCCCAATTTTCTGCTTCCCTCCTAATCTTGGTTACATTAACTTTATTTGTGTATAAAAATCCTTTCAATTTAATGTAATCAAAATTATCCATTTTTTAATTTTTAATGCTCTCTATCTCTTCTTTGGTCAGAAACTCCCAAACCCTTCTCCATAAATATGAGAGGTAAACTATTGCTTGCTCTCCCAGATTGCTTACAATCTCAGCTTTTTTTTTTTTCTTTTTGGAGGGCAATTGGGGTTAAGTGACTTGCCCAAGGTCACACGGCTAGGTTTTTTTGTTTGTTTGTTTGTTTGTGTGCGTTGTGTCTGAGGCTGGATCTGAACTCTGGTCCTTCTGACTCCAGGGCCAGTGCTCTACTCACTGCGCCACCTAGCCACCCCTACAGTCTTAGCTTTTAAATCTTCATCATGCAGCCATTTAGATTTTATTATGGTATATGGTATATTCTATTCCCAGTTTCTGAAATAATATTTTCCAGTTTTCCCAGCAGTTTTTGTCAAATAGTTAATTCTTATTCCAGAAGGTAGGGTCTTTGTGTTTGTCAAATAGTAGATTACTATTGTCATTGACTGTAGTGTCTCCTGTACCTTGTCTCTTCCACTGATCCACCACTCTAGTCCTCAGCCAATACCAAGTAGTTTTGATGACTGCTGCTTTATAATACAGCTTAAAATCTGGTATAATTAGGCCACCTTCCCTAGCATTTCTTTTCATTAGTTTGCTTGATATTCTGGAAGGTTTGTTCTTCCAAGATGAAATTTGTTACTACTTTTTCTAGCTCTGTAAAATAATTTTCTGGTAGATTTATCGGTATGGCACTAAATAGTAAATTGATTCAGGTAAAATTGTTATTTATATTATATCAGTTCGACATATCCCTGAGCAAATGTTTTTCCAATTATTTAGATTTGACTTTATTTGTGTGAAAAGTTTTTCATAATTGTGTTCACATGATTCCTGGGTTTGTTTTGGTGGGTAAATTCCCAAATATTTTATAGTGTCTACAGTAACTTTAAATGGAGTTTCTCTTTCTTGCTGCTGGACTTTGTTAGAAATGTACAGGAATGCTGAGGATTTATGTGGGTTAATTTCATATCCTGCAACTATGCTGAATTTATTTATTATCTTAAGTAATTTTTTACTTGATTCTCTAGAATTCTCTAGGTATATCATTATATATTATATATTATATACCTTAAATCTCTTCCTTGCCTAACCTAACTCCTTTGATTTTTTTCTTCCCCTATTGCTACAGCTAACATTTCTAGTATCAAATTGAATAAGAGGGGTGATAGCGGACATCCTTGTTTCACCGCTGATCTTACTGAAAATGCCTCTAACTTAACCTCATTGCATATATTATTTGCTGATGATTTTAGATAGACTCTACTTATTATTTTAAGGAAGACTCCATTTACTCCTATACTTTCTAGTGTTTTTAATAGGAATGGGTATTGTATTTTGTCAGTCTTTTTCTGAATCTATTGAGATCATCATATGGTTTCTATTAATTTTGTTGTTGATATGATCTATTATGCTAATAGTTTTCCCGATATTGAAATACCCTTGCATTCCTGGAATAAATCCTACCTGAACAAAGTGTATTATTCTTGTGATAAGTTGGTGTAGTCTGTTTGCTTTTATTTAAAATTTTTGCATCTATATTCATGAGGGAAATTTGTCTGTAATTTTCTTCCTCTGTTTTGGCTCTTCCTGATTTAGGTATCAGTACCATATTTATGTCATAAAAAATGATTTGGTAGGATTCCTTCTTCTCCAATTTTCCTAAATAGTTTATAAAGTTCTGGAATCTATTTTTCTTTAAATGTTTGATAGAATTCACTTGTTGGGGCAGCTAGGTGTCACAGTGATTAGAGCACTGGCCCTGGAGTCAGGAGGACCTGAGTTCAGATCCAACCTCAGACACTTAACACAAAAACTAGCTGTGTGACCTCGGACAAGTCACTTAACCCCAATTGCCCTTTAAAAAGCAAAAAAAAAGGACAAAACAAAAATATCTCATGAGAAGTTGATACCTGCCTTCTCCAATAGAGAAACAGTAAGAAACCTTGCTTGATGAAGTCTAGTTATCTGGACCAGATCAATTATATCCTTGGATACTGAAAGAACTGGCAGATGCAATTGCTGAGCCACTACAAGTTCAGGAATTTAAAAGGCTGAAGGAATGTGCTATACTCTTTTGCAACAAAAAGGGAAAGTATAGGCTACTGAGCTTGATTTCAATCTCTGACAATTTTTTTTTAATCTTCTTAATGTGTGCTCTGTGAACTTGTATTTTTTAAAATAAAATTTTATTACCTATATTTAAAAAAAAACAAATAAAAAGCAAAAAAAAGCTCACTGAGGAGAATCATTCCTTCAGAATTAGTCTGGAGCAAATGGAAGCTAGTGGCTTTATGAGAAATCAAGATGCTATTAAGCAGATCCAAACAAATGAACGAATAGAAGGCAATGTGTAATATCTCATGGGAAAAACCAGTGACCCAAAAAATAGAGCCAGGAGAGACAATCTAAAAATTATTGGACTACCTGAAAACCATAAACAAAGAATGAATTTAGAAACCATCTTCCAAGAAATTGTCAAGGAAAATTGACCTGATGTTTTAGAACCAAAGGGCAAAATGGAGGTTGAAAGAATCCATGAATCACCTCCTGAAAATGATCCCCAAAAGAAAACTCCTAGGAATATTGTAGCCAGGTTCCAGAATTCCCAGATCAAGGAGAGAATATTACAAGCAGCCAGGAAGAAGCAATTTCAATATTGTGCAAACAAAATCAGGATAACATAGGTCCAAAGGCCTGGGGTTAAAACCAAGAATCACCTACCCAGCAAAACTGAGTATCATGTTTCAGGAGAAAATTTGGTCATTCAATGGAATAGAGGACTTTCAAGCATTCTTGAGGAAAAAACCAGAATTGAATAGAAAATTTGACATTCAGATACAAGAAGCAAGACATGCTTGGGAAGGTAAACAGGGAAAAGAAATCACTATGAACATATCAAAGTTGAACTATTTACATTCCTACAGAGAAAAACCATAATTGTAACTGTTGTAACTTTTATCAGTATGAAAATAGGTGAAGAAGGGTATATGGGCATATGAATACATATGTGAATGTTTATATATGTTTTCAGGTATAGATAGATAGAGGGCACAGGTCATATTTGATAGGAAGGGATGATACTTAACAAGTGAGGTTAAGAGGTGAGAGAGTAATGTGGTGAGGGGGAATGGGAAGAGACAATGGGGTGAATTGTCTCATGTAAAGGACGAAGGTAG
Source organism: Gymnobelideus leadbeateri (assembly GCA_011680675.1). Taxonomy (NCBI): domain Eukaryota; kingdom Metazoa; phylum Chordata; class Mammalia; order Diprotodontia; family Petauridae; genus Gymnobelideus; species Gymnobelideus leadbeateri. The sequence continues at coordinate 52,467 of WOXC01001275.1, read as the reverse complement.
TGGCAATGGAGGGGAGGAACAGGAAGACAAAAAGGCAAAACCTAATACTCATTGAATTCGGACCAGGGAGAGAATGAGATGCATACTAAATAGGGTGTCCCACCCTACAGGATTGTGAGGGGGAGGGGAATGGGGGAAGGTAGTGGAGGGGGGGGAGGGATGGGGGGAGGGATGTTGGAAGCACCCTATATTTTGAAAAGGGACAGGATCAAGGTAGGGAGTGGACCAGGTGGAAGGTGGGATTGGAGGGAGGGAAATATGGTCAGTCTTTTACAATATATATGCTAATGTAATGTTTTGCATAGGTATACATGTACAGCATATACTGAGTTACTTATATTCTTTTTAAAATCAAATTTACAAAAATATATATAAATACTATTTTGCACATAATTGGGAGATAAGATGTGCAGGCAATGTGGCTCAGGGATTCGCCTTGCCCTACAGGAAAAATCGAAGGGGGTATGGGAGAAGAGATGAGAGAGAGCAGATTGGTTGAGGGGATATCCTGTATGACTGTTATTCTGTGATGGTGGGTAGGGGGAAAATGGGGAAAAAACTTGTAACTCAAAATTTGACGGAGATGAATGATGGAAACCAGAAGTTAATAAAGCATTTGAATAAAAAAATTCTCAAAATTAGAGCCATTACCCAATTGATAAATGATCAATAGATATGATCGATTTTAACATGAAAAAAAGAAGTTATCTATAGTCATATAAAAATTCTCTTAACTCACTATTGATTACAGAAATGCAAATTAAAACAATTTTGAGTTGCTAAAGTTTATTTTTCTTGGGTTATCTTTTTGTACATTCTCTTTCACAACATGATTATTACAAATATAATTTGCATAACTACACATCTGTAAACTATATTGAATTATTTGCCTTCTCAAAGGGGTGGGCGAGGGAAGAATGGAGGGAGTTATTTAAAATGGTGTAAGATCCCCTAGAAGAGATTAAGGATTTTCCCAATAAGAGGGTAGAACATAGTAAGAACAATATCCTAAACTCTTCTCCTGTGCGGTTCAGTGTAATTTGTTTTTTCCCTTATAAGGTATTGAGACATACTTTGAATCTTGGTTAGCTCAGGGAAGTAAAGGTTAAGGCTAATAACATCACTTCCTCATGCAACCTCACATGTTTGGCTGGTGGATTTCAAAGGGATCTGCACTCAACTGCATCAGCTCCAGGAGTTCCCAATACCTATACTTATTGGATAGTCTTCTCGTGCTATGACTAAATTTTATTTACCCTTTGTTAACTGTCTAATGACCCATTAGAGTGTCACTTTGTTCCAATATTGAGCCTAAACTACCATGGCCTGAGTCAAGACTAGCTCAGAAAAGGCTGCATTGAATTCAACTCTCATGATTTTAGGTTCAGAACTAAAAGAGGTCTCAGAGCGAATTATACAGGGAAATAAATTGAAGCTTAGGGATTCAGTGACTTTCCCCAAGTCAAATGGGTAGTAAATCAAGAACATGATTTGAATCCAGAATATGATTTGAATCTATCTTATCAGATTCCTGAGCCAGTCTTCATGTCATTTTATAATACTGCAACTTGGGCCAATGGAGAGTTTCTCCATGTGGATGGTGTTATGGATCGAATTGTGTTAAAGTATTAATCATTAAGCTTTACAAAAAGACTTCATTCAAAACAATCCTGAATTGAGGTTATGAAAATTAAATTACCTCCATTATACAGCTATGGAAACTGGGACTCAGAGAGCTTAAGTGATTTTCTTTGTCAAATATTTTGTGAGATCCAGGTAGTGTGCTGGCAAATATTTAATAACTGGCTCTCAAAAATGTACACAAAGTACATTTTTAATTTTAATTAACTTTCAGCTTTTTCTCTATCATTTTTTAAGTATACACAATAAGCAAAGTAAATCAGTTGCTGACTTATTGACTTCCAATGTACAAATGATCCCATTGAAAAATTGGCTTTTACTTGCTTTGGGACCTGGCTCTAGCATATCCCTGGTTAGAACCCAGGCTCACACTCAGATCTTTTGACTCTTAATTCTGTCCATTTTTTAAACATTATTCCATACTACCTTTTAATCTTACCCAGTAGAGAAGGAAATTTATTTTTGAGGGTTAAAACTATTATATGTGTGTTTTGTATCTATATATCCATGTTCTCTGAATAAGAGAATACAACTGAACTGCAAATGCTTAGAGACTGACAAGGCTGGAAGACTTAAAAAGTTACTGAAGAAAATGGAATTGTTTAAAGAAATAAAATACCTTCAAACATTTTCCCCTCTGCCTGAACTTAGAGGACAGCAGTCTAATGTTTTTCTGTGGCAAAAATAATAGGGAAAACAAAATAATGCGATTTCTCAAGAAGCATTATAGAAAAAAATTCATAATAATAATAGCTAATATGTCTGCATTGCACTTCAATATTTTCAAAGTACTTCATATGTATTGTCTCATTTCTTTCTCACAAAACTCTATGAATCAAGTACTATTATTACCAACATTTTACAAATAATAAGTAGGTCCTGAGAAGGAATGACTTGTATAGTAGCTTTAATAATAATCAATAATTAGCATTCATATGGCACTTTAACGTTTGCAAATTGCTTTGTATACACTATCTTATTCACAACATCCCTGCCTGAAATAAAATATAAATGTAACTTATATCTGAAGGAGGATTTGAACTCAGGTCTTACTGGATCCAGTTCCAGCCTTATATACATTATGCCACCCAGCTATATTTAAATAAACAAAACTAAGAACCTTCTGTTCTTGCATTCTACTGTGTTCTTACTTGGAATACAGCTACTAGTCCCAGTCATCTCTCAAACCCATGGGTGAGTCGGAGTCAGCTCTAATTGACTTGCAAAAGCCATTGTCAAATTTTCAGTATGAGCATTTACATTTTAGGAATTAATAAATGCTACAAATCAAGGCTTGATTTATTGTTTGCTGATCATCTTAGACTTAATCAATAATACAGATTCACCTTAAAGTTTATGTGCATGAACAACATATAACAAAATCAATTCTAAATGGGTGCATGATCTAGGTATAAAGGCTGATACTGTAAGCAATCTGGGAAAGAAAGGAATAGTTTACCTGTCAGATTTGTGGAGAGGGAAAGACTTTAGGACCAAACAAGAATTAGAGAGCATTATGAAATGCAAAATGGATCATTTTGATTACATTAAATTGAAAAGCTTCTGTACAAACAAAGCCAATGTAACCAAGATCGAGAGAGAGGTGGAAAATTGGGAAAGAATTTTTACAACCTATGGCTCTGATAAAGGACTCATTTCTAAAATATACAGATAATTGAGTCAAATCTATAAGAATACAAGTCATTCCCCAATTGATAAATGGTCAAAGGATATGAACAGGCAGTTTTCAGAGAAAGAAATTAAAGATATCTATAAACATATGAAGAAATGTTCTAAAGCATTATTGATTAGAGAAATGCAAATCAAAACAACTCTGAGGTACCACATCTCTCCAGTCAGATTGCCTAAGATGAAAAAACAGGAAAACGACAAATGCTGGAGAGGATGTGGGCAAATTGGAACACTAATGCATTGCTGGTGGAGTTGTGAGCTTATCCAATCATTCTGGAGAGCAATCTGGAATTATGCCCAAAGGGCTATAAATAATTTCATACCCTTTGACCCAGTAATACCACTTCTAAGGTTATATACCAAAGAGATCATAGAAGTTGGAGGAAGACCCATATGTACGAAAATATTTATAGCAGCTCTTTTCGTGGGTGCAAAGAATTGGAAGTTAAAGGGGTGCCCATCAATTGGGGAATGGCTAAACAAGTTGTGGTATATGCATGTAATGGAATACTATTGATCTATAAGAAATGAGGGGGAGACGATTTTCATATTTACCTGGAGAGTTTTATACAAACTGATGCTTAGTGAGAAGAGTAGAACCAGGAGAAATTTGTATACAATCAGAGACACAACATATGTGTGATGACCAACTATGACAGACTGGACTCTTCTCAGTAATGCAGTGATATAAGTCAATCTCAAAAGACTCATGAAGGAGAGAGATGCCTACATCCAGAGAAATAACTAGAAAGAACTGAGTTTAAATCCTGATGGAAGCAAACTAATTTATCATTTTCTTTTTATTGTTAGGTTTTATTTCTTCTTTACCATTTTTAATCCCATCTAGTACAATACACCTTTGTAACTTGATTAATATCTAATGTGAATGTATTTGCAGAAGCTATATTGGACTATATACCGTCATGGGGGGGTGAGGGGAGGGAGGAAAGGGAAATTTGAAACTCAAGGAACTATGGAATTAAATCTTGTAAACTAAAAATAAAGAAATTAGAAAAAAGTTTAAGTGCATGACTTTTCTTTTATGAACCTAGTTTATCAACACATTCCTGTACTGTTCTTAAAACATTGCTTGTGCTTAGAAGAAGGGGTGTAGTAGAAAACATAGGGAAGGAAGTCAACACCAGACTTCAGACCTGTTGACTGGAAAATAATAATTGTGATAATTATATTAATATTAATAATAAGAAGAAGCATATATATGTCATTTAAGGTTTGCAAAGTGCTTTATCTCCATTATCTCATTACGCAGAAATTATTGATCTATCATTTGAAAACACAAAGGTGGAAAAGGATCAGACCTATTATATCATTGCATAATGGAAGAATACATGGATTTTCTTTATCTTTTATTTTTCCTTCATCCTTCTCTGATCAAATTGAACAAGATTCATACGGGAGGTGGGGAGAATACTCATCAAGTGTCCTTATCTGTGGGACATTTTAAAGAGCTCCCTTATGTTCAAACTAGAACTATTAAGGACCTTATGAATTGGAGATTTGGCACAGCTGCTGAATGCTATTGCTGAATATTTCAGTCTAGGTGTCAGCTCCACACATTGTCAATCCTTTCAGTATAAGCTATAGCTCCTCTGTTTCTTATGAGTTAATTTATAATGATGTTAAATTATTTTAAACTAAGGGGCCAAACTGAATCCTAACTTCTAAATCCATTGAAAATAATCTTTAACAATAGTTACATGATATTTTGGAAAGGTATTCAAAAGAATGCTTATTATTCAAATAGAAAACAGTAATCAACAAAAGCATATGATCTCAAAATGTTTTAACATTCTGTTTTACAAAAAGCTGACACTTTCTTGAATAGGGAGTTAATTTCTCAGAGAGTTACTCTTCCAAAGAAGAAAAGTCGTTTTAGACAATATTTAGTCAATTGCTATGCCTTTGCTAAATATAAACTACATCTACAATCTGGGTGGAAAGACACAAAGAGCTAGTCTTTGCTGTTTATTTTCCCTTGCTAAAAATAACTCTCAGAAATTAAATATTAGAGAATATTCAAGGATAGCAGAATAATATCTGGCATTTATATAGCTCCTTAAGATTTGGAAAGTGCATTAACCACATTATCTCATTTTAGATTCACAACAACACTTTGAGTTTCACACTATGGCTATTTATCATCATCAGCATCATCGCTTTAGCTCCATATTACAGTTGAAGAGAATGAAGCTCAGAAATATAAAGTGACTTGCCCATCATTGAAAGGTTACTCAGTGACACAGTGACACCCTTTCCTCTTCCCAACAACTCAAAGCAGAACTTCCTCACATGGTGCTAAGAATAAAAAGACTGTGGAATTGAAAGGTCATCCTCTTGTTAGTAGACTCAATTTGGGCTCAGAAGCTCCTGAATTCTTCTAGCTCTGAAGCCAATTATTAGAATCTTTATTATCACATGATCCCAGTAATTCAGGTATTCATGAGTGGAAATAGAATTCCAAAGTTTCATGTATTAGATTAGAGCCAAAAATGGACATTTCTACACAAGCTGTGCATAACCAACATGGAAGGATAATCTGAGTGTGTGCTAAGGACAGAGCTCTCATTGACTAATGACCAATTAACCTTCTTTCTGTAAAGAATAATTAGCTAATCCAAAATTAACCTCTTCATTGATGTTGCTGTACTCAGAAAATCATATAGACTACATATTGAACTCACTGTCTACAACCCCAATCAAAAACAATTATCTGGAGCCTTTGGGAGTCTCAAGCATCATCCTTTTTTTTATGCCCTCTCTAGTTATTTGCACTAAAGAATCTCAAAAAAGTCCAAGAGGCATAGATCTTATCTTGTCTCTCCTGAATTTAGATGAGGAAATCATAATTACTTCCATATTCAAACTTAGGCAGATTCAACAAAGCATTTCATAAAATTTGTTAGAGGTAATTGTTTGCCCATTACTTATAAAATACCTTCATTATTGCTTGCAAAGGCAAGAAAAAAATGAAAGAAAATCAAGATTCCCAGCTCAAAGAAAAAAAGTCTGGTCCTGATAGAGCTTCAATAGACCATTTGGGGCTCTTCCCAGAATACTTAATGACAAGGAGTAAATTGGAAATCACCCCTCATCATTTGTGAAAAACATCAAGTGGTATTAAGGGTATTAAGTGAAACCTTTCTATGACTCTTTCCATGATAAAGGACTGTCTAACTGAAAGTCTATACAAAATATCTCCAGCTGTTCCTTACCATAGAAGGTACATCAAAACATTTTGAGATTTTTTCTACATTGTGATTTCATAGCAGTTCCAGACATAAATATCCTCAGGGAGGGATCTTTGCCATAAGGTACTCATGGCTTTTTCTAAAAAGATCACTACAAATGCATAGGGAAATGCAAATAGATTTCTAATTCTTCCTTGACTAGGGATTGATAACTAGGGTTAAACCTGCTAACTTAAATTTAGAAAAGCCTCAAAGAGGTGTGGGACTTTAATCATTTGAGGTTAATTATTCAAGGATATGGCTAAACAAGTTGTGGCATAATTGTAATGGGATACCATTGTGCTATAAGATAAGATGAGCAGGATGCTTTCAGGAAAATCTGGGATGGCATCCATGAACTAATGCAAATTGAAAGGAGCAGAAGCAAAGGAATACTGTACACAGTAACAGCCACGTTATATGATGATCAACTAAGAATAACTTAGCTATTCTTAGCAATACAATGATCCAAAACAATCCCAAAGGACTTATGATGAAAAATGCTATCCATCTCCAGAAAAAGAAGTGATAGAGTCTGAATGAATATTGAAGCATACTTTTTATCTGCATTTATCTGCATTTCTTTTGCAATGAGGCTAATGCAGAAATATTTTGCCTAACTTTACATGTCTAATTGATAACTTGTCTTCTCATTGATTGATTGCTTGACTTCTCAAGGAGAAGGGAGGGTAGGGGAGAGAAAGAGAATCTGAGACTCAAAATGTTAAAAAATGAATGTTAAAATGTTTACTTATAATGGAGAAAAATATTTTTAAACAAATGTTTTATTAACTTCTGTTTTACATCGAGAAAAATATTTTAATTAAAAATAGATTTATACCATCTTTAAAGTTGTTTCCACCATTAAACCTTATGAATTCTGTCTAGGTACTTTCTATGCTCATGAAGATCCTTCTTTTCTGGTCTTTAATCTTTCCTAGACCTTAACTTCTATACCAAAAAATCCTTTTCCCCAAGTTACTCCTACACTTTCATTTTCATGAATTTTAGGTAAAACTCTTTAAATACTGGAACCTAGACTCCTGGAAGAGAATAGCTACTTGTTCAGTATTCCATATATGCATATACTTTCCTGTAAAACCCAATTAAAATATATTATTGATGGCTTTTATTTTTACATCATGAACATTAGTTGATATATGTTTTCTCCTCTTGTTCCTTTCTCTTTGAGCAAATCTTCACTTAGAGTAACAAAATATATAGGCACATTGACCACATTTGACAATGTATTCAACGTTTCACACCTGAAGATCCTTATTTATCTGAGTCAAGAAATGAAGATTTATCAGTAGCAGCAGCAATATCAGCCTTATCTATCCATTAGACTGTCAATTATTTCCATGCATACCTCCTAATGGTAGTGCATAAACCCTACAAATATTCAAAGAACATTTAGGAGAAACAGTTACTGTTTTCAAGAAATGTTCAGGATTATATATTTGTGAGAACATGGCAAAAACTTAGATGATAACATGATGTCTCAATAATAGAGGTGATGAAAAAGAAGAAACAATCATGTCATTATAAAGAAACACAAATGAAACTCAAATTCTTCTGCTTTCAATTGCCATGGCTATTCCACTGATATTTTTGCCTTTTGCCTATGGGCAATGTCATACACACACACACACACACACACACACACACACACACACACAAACACTTATGAACTAAATCACTAAAACTTACAGTTATTTGGAGTGAATTTCTATTTTCCTAATCTATACACTACATAATAAGCTCTCTTCCCACCCAAGGAGGAGATCTTTTGTGCTTTTGTGAAATATCATTCTGAGGGATGTAGTACTTCATAGGTACTGCAGAATTAAAATACCAACAAAGTCGGGGTGAGAAGGCTTTTTTTCATATACCTCAATTTACTTCCACATGTTTTATCAAATGTTTTGACTAGTTAGAAGATAGGGAGCCTGTTCTCAGGGCATCTGCTTAGCAATTTCTTTCTATTTGACTGATTATACAGGTAGTAAGTTTCCGAAAAGAGAAACTGTGGCAAACTCTGGCCTGAATTTATTCCACCAAGCCCTCTCACCATCTGAAGACTGTTAGTGATTTATCCTCTGTCACCACCGTATCTCCACTAATGCACCATCATGCATAGCTGATGTTTCAGATGTCGAGGCATCACTCTTCCTGAAGCCACAACTTTATGCTTGTGTCAGGTATTGTCTAGCATAATCTATTTAGTGACTATATTTTACTTCCTCTAGTTTGTGAAGAATCTAGAATTTGAACTTGAATATTTACTATTTTCTTTCTGCTAAAATACATACTCTAAGGAAGAGATTATGCATGCAGAAAGTGTGCGGGCGGGCTGAAGATAAATGATACATCGAGCCTGGCCTAATGTGGTTTTACTGGAGTAGAAACAGTGGTAATAAATCACCTGCCAATGTTGATAATAAAATACTGCATTGGCCTCCATCAGCCACAAGAGAAAGGTTAAATGTTATTTCTCACAATAACCATGTGGTCTTCATAGCTGACACCTTTAATATTAAAGCCTATCATTATTTTCTGTAAAAAGCATTTGATCTTTATTCCTAATGGAATATTCTTTAGAAAGCACCGAGTTTGCAAACCTCTAATATCCTTGAAATCGCTTCATTCATTTTATGACTATTGTAGCATGCAAAAATGGTCTTCCACTTGGGTGGGAAGAGGGCTCATTATGTAGTGGGCAGCTTGGGGAAGTAGAAACTCACTCTGGTCAACTGTAAGTAACCTTTTAATGATTTATTTCATAGGAACTCAGCTTTAGCAGAGGCTTCAGAAATTGGAAATATTATCCCTGAATGAGCTCAGTGATTTATTTTCTTGTTCATTTATTAAATCAAAACCACTATTTTTGTTCAGCTTGTATCCATTGTACCTTTACCTCACTGATAGACCTCATTCTCAGGTCCATTTGCCTTGGGCTTCTTTTCCCAGAGGTTTTCTTCTTTTAATTTTTAATTAATAATTAATTAGCTTGGCATAGGATTAAAATGGTTTTAGATATTTTTCAAGGAGATCTGATGCTCAGTAAGAGTAGAAATGTAGATGTATATGAGTCTATGTTAACCATGATACTAGCAAGCTGCCTTAGTATAAATTCAAATATAAGATGGACTTTCCTATTTCTGACATTGTCACCAATCTCAATCATCTAAGCTGAAAACCTTGGCGTTATCTCATATATAATGCATTACCTCATCATGTTAATTCTTCCTATTAAACACCTTTCATATGTGACCTGTTCCTTCCTTTCTATTACCAGTATTATGACAAGCCAGTTCTATGTCTGGGTTACTGTAACAGTCTCATGACTAGGCTCCTTCTCTTTAGCCTCTCTCTATTCCAGGGTATCCTTAAGCGCTATCACAGAAATCTTAAAACATTCTTGAACTAAGTAAAGTACAAAAAAAAAAGAACAAATAAGCCTCATCCCCTTTCTATTGTCTCCAGGATGAAGTACAAATATTTCAATTCACATCTTTCTGACTTTAGACCCAGCACTTTATCCATGGATAGTCCTTGCCTTCACATTATGATATTTATGCCTTTATACAAGCCATTGATAAATTTTTTTTTAATGTACAAGATCAACAATAAATCCCTAGAACACTTCAAAGGAGTTCTTCTAAACTGATATCATGCCATTAGCATATCTAGTATTTGGATCCAGCCATTCATCCTATCATCTATCTAAGGATTCTATCCTCTAGTCACAATCACGTGATTTTTTTTTTTTGCACAAGAATGGAATTAGAGACTTTTAGAAACGTTTTGTTAAAATCCAGTTATCTATAAATTAGTTGACAGTGGTTCAGTTCTACAGTCCCAGAATGTGTGGCAGATGACCTGGGTTCTAATCTCCATTCTAGTTGTAGTTGTACATTAGTGTTCATTAAAATATATTTTAGTTTCTCCAGGAAACAATTTCCCAATCTGTAAAATGGCTCTAAAGTCCAATGTAGAACTAAATTTAAATTAAAACAAGACAAAACAAAACCCCTTTAAAAGTTAGGAATAAGACCAGTTGTCAAAAATTAATATTTTATAAAAAAAAATAGCAAGGAATACTTAAGGAATTTCATTTCTACTTAAATGATAGATCCCTGCTAATTTTTATTGACATTTTGAAATTTTACTTTATTTTTAGTTTTCTATGTTGTCAGTTGAAATATAGACCCGATTTCTCAAAATTATAGCTACCCTATAATTTTTTTTTCATTTTACTGTATGACCTAAAAGGTATGCAATATTGGTCTATTTGTCAGACTGTCTCCAGAAAATACCAATGGGCAATATTTTTATAGTTCTTTGGAAGGTAAAATATTTTGTATTGCTTACATGGTTATTAACAGTGTATGCTATTTCATTTTCTTTAATGTCTATCCATAAAGGCAAACACTGATGTACTCAGAGAAATTATTATATTCTATTATATTGATAACATGTCATTAATTAGGATCTAGGCTTTTTATTTCATCATGCAGGGACCAGCCCCTGTAGTCTCTGAATGACTTGACTGAGAGAAGAAATGTCCCTAATCCTCCATCTAAGGCAGCATTCCACTCAACTAGAAGATCTTACTTCTGTTTAGAGTTTAAACAGAATCAAATCAAAGTGAATTCTTGCCCTTAGGGAATAATCAGCCCACCAACAGAGTTTAGGGTGACAGTTAATGAATGAGAAAACAAACCAGAATGGTCTGGTTTTAGATGAATTCCTCTATCCAGATTGTGGAGGTGGTTGAGTCTCATGATCAAGCCATGTTCTCAGCTGCAGTTTCTAAAGACTTTTACCTCCTTTCCTCATTAAATGTCCATTGATCAGGGATGATTTCTCCTATCTAGGCATTCCCTTTCAAAAATAAATAGGTACTGCTTAAGCAATAATAACTCAAATTCATAGTTTTACCTTCTTTCTGCATTATATAGAAAATAGCGATGACAGCTAATTAATTAATTAACAAACTAGAGAATGTAGTATGTAATACTCAGCCATGATTTGGCACTCAACTCAATATAAAATCTCACTAGCTTAAAGAAGATATTCATCACTCATGAACAGGCTTTCCCAAGAGCTGCAATATCTTCAGCAATAATGAGACCACAAAGAGTATCAACTATCAGAAAATTTAATTCCCTTATTTAAAAAATAAGACAAAATTAAAAAGCAAGCATATAGAAAAGCATATACTATAAAGTATTTAAACAGTATAATTGTTTTTATTTATTTATTTTTAGCTTTAAAAACTTTTTTATAAACAATGGATATGAAAACTAGGCTTAAAATATTTCTGGATAAGAAAATACCTAAAGATTTTATTTTGACGTATAACATAAATTATTACAAACAAGCAAAAAAGTATAACTGTAAATAAGCAAACAAACAAAAAACCCTGCTTGCCCCATCAACTTTTTCCCCTCTGCTTCTACCACATGATAAATGATGAAAAAGAGCAAAACAGTAAATTTGGCATTTTGGAATTCACTGACTGTTTATTCAGTCTAAAATAATTATGAAAGTTCAGGGGGAAAATCAGCACCCGAACTTCAGAAAATACAAACAGAAATTACAAGCAGACAAAAAATATAGACTGAGAAAATAACACAATCAGACTAACAGAGAGGGCTTCTAGATGTCTGACCATTACATACATACATAGTTACCAGAGAGAGAAACACCAACATCTGGGTTTTAAAAGCTGGGGCTCCTTAAGGGCTAGCCAGCATTTCATCTGGTTACATCACTGCAATGCAGTTGCCCTAAGTAAGCCCCAAAGCCAAATGATAACTTCAGAGTAGATATATACACTTTTCAGGATCAGAGGGCATCACAACCCTTGTGATCCACTGCCTAATTACACAGTAACAAAAGGTGTGGACCTTCCTGAAAGACAAGCCTCTTCTAATCAAGCTTCTTCTCTTATTGGACTCCACATGAGATCTATTAATGGGTGGGGAAGATCTTCAGTTCCCATCAACATTACCTCCAGTTATCTTTCTTCAGAATACAGATGTGAATACTACAACTATTCTTTATTCATCCAAACTTGCACATCACTGTACACAGCTCAGACTGCAGTAAAAGCCTGATTCTAGTTGCACCTATAGTTGAAGGATAAGAGTAACACATAACAAACCTTATACCATAGGTAGGATAATACTGTAGAAGACTTTGAGCATGAGAAACATGAGTGTATTCTATATTGAGTCAACAGTTAAATTCCTTGTTTATAATAAGGAAGTGATTCAATTGGACTAGCATATTAGAAAGATTCAACTGGCCTGCCTATGAACAATGAAGTTAAGAGGGGAGGAAATAGCCCCACACAAATTTCAAACAATGGGAAAGGGGACTCCAAACAACTTCTGGAGCCCCAGCACCCACAGAATGGCACAGAGAAGCTAACCTCCTGCTGAGGACAGCCCAGCAGCCCTGCAGGGAGTGGCCAGCGCAGCGCTCTGAGAGCAGGCAGCACACCAAGCTGGGAACCAACAGCGCAGCACACAGAGCCGAGCCCAGGTCCGCAGTTTTAGCCCCAGGGTGGCCGGGCCTCCAGCTGGCTGGAGAGACCCCAGAACACCAGCAATTGTGGCGATTCCAGAATTATCAGCATAGATATGCCTAGGACAAAGTGAGAGGTTAGTGCCCTATGGACTTTGGGAACAGTATTTGGGGAACCCGTGGCTTCCTCCCCTGGGGGCGAAAAGCTGCTGAAGAAACAGCTGCACAGAAGGCATTTTGCAGTGTCAGTAGTGGCTCTAGCTCCTGGTGTGCGAATTGTAGGGAGATTCAGTAATCAGTCTAGGGGTTAATCACTCTTGCTTTAAACTGCCTGGATCTGGATTGTGGTCTGGGGGGGAAGTTTGGGGTGGGTATCCAACTTGCCAGAGTGGGTGGAGGCTTTACAGAGGCCACACAACTGGCGGAAGTTGTGAAGACCCCACGTTTGGGTGGAAACTCCCCTGTCTGGTGGCAGAGTCCTACTGTGGCAACAAGCCCAAAAATCAAGTAATTAAGTGGCAACATGCCTAGGCAAATGAAACAAAATAAACAGAAAAGTTCAACATTGGACTCCTATTTTAGGGGCAAAGAGTCTCAAAGCATGGAGGAAGACTGTGAGATCAGAACTCCTGCACCAAAAGCCCCAAATGAAAATACAAGCTGGCTACAGGCCATAGAGGACCTTAAGAAGCAGATAAGAGAAGTGGGGGAAAATTTGGGAAGAGCAATGAAAAAGATGCAAGAAAAGTATGAAATGACAGTCAACAGCCTGACTGAGGAAAATAACACCTTAAAAAATAGACTAACTCAAATGGCAAAAGAGGCTCAGAAAGGCAATGAGGAGAAGAATGCCTTAAAAAGTCAAATCTGCCAGATGGAAAAAGAATCTCAAAAGCTCACTGAGGAGATTCATTCCTTCAGAGTTAGACTGGAGCAAATGGAAGCTAGTGACTTTATGAGAAATCAAGATACTATTAAACAGATCCAAACAAATGAAAGAATAGAAGGCAATGTGAAATATCTCATGGGAAAACCATTGACCTGGAAAATAGATCCAGGAGAGATAATTTAAAAATTATTGGACTACCTGAAAGCCATGATCAAAGAAAGAACCCAGAAATCACCCTTCAAGAAATTCTCAAGGAAAATTGCCCTGATGTTTTAGACCCAGAGGGCAAAATAGAGGTTGAAAGAATCCACCAATCACCTCCTGAAAAAGATCTCAAAAAGAAAACTCCCAGGAATATTATAGCCAGGTTCCAGAATCCCCAGATCAAGGAGAAAATACTACAAACAGCCAGGAAGAAACAATTTCAATATTGTGGAAACACAATCAGAATAGCCCAGGACCTGGCAGCTTCTACACTGAGGGATCAAAGAGCATGGAATATGATATTCCAGAGGGCAAAAGAGCTGGGATTGAAGCCAAGGGTCAGCTACCCAGCAAAACTGAGTATCTTGTTTCAGGGGAAAATATGGTCATTCAGTGGAATAGAGGACTTTCAAGCATTCTTGATGAAAAAACCAGAGTTGAATAGAAAATTTGACATTCAGAGGCAAGAAGCAAGAAATGCTTGAGAAGGTAATCAAGGAAAAGAAATCAAAAGGAACTTATCAAAGTTGGACTATTTACATTCCTACATGGAAAAACAATAACTGTGTTTGATGAAACCTTTCTCATAGTGAAAATAATTGAAGAAGGGTACATGGCATATGTTCATAGGTATACATGGATAGAGGTTGAATTGGATGGGAAGGGATGATTCTTTTTTTTTTTTTTTGGAGGGCAATTGGGGTTGGGTGACTTGCTCGGGGTCACCCAGCTGGGTTTTTGTTTGTGTGTTGGGTGTCTGGGGCCGGATCCGAGCTCGGGTCCTTCTGGCTCCAGGGCCGGTACTCTGCTCGATGCACCACCTAGCCACCCCAAGGAAGGGATGATTCTTAAGGGGTGAAGTCAAGAGGTGAGAGAGGAAAGTGGCAAGAGGCAATGGAGAGAGATGTAGAAGAGGCAAGGGGAAGTAAGTTGCAGAGGCAGGGAAGAACAGGAAGGCAAAAAGGCAAAAGCATATTCTCATTGAAGTTGGCTCAAGGAGAGAATCGAATACATACTAAATGGAATATCTTACCCTCATTCACTCTCCTGAGTAGGGGAAAGGGGGATGAAAGGGGGGATGATGGAGGGGAGGGCATTCCGGGTTGAGGGGAGATTGGAAGTACCCACTATCAAAGAGGGACAGGATCAAAGCAGGGAATGGATCAGGTGGGAGGGAAATATAAGCAGTGTTTTACAATATATCTACTATGGTAATGTTTTGCATAGCTATACATGTACAACACATACTGAATTGCTTATCTTCTCAGAGGGAGTGGGTGACAAGGGAGGAAGGGAATGGATCTGAAAATCGAAGTTTTAAAATTAAATGTTTCATAAGATGTCCAGGCATTGGGGCTCAGAGATTCACCTTGCCCTAATGGCAAAGTTGAAGGGGATATGGGAGAAAATATGGGAGAGAGCAGATTGGATGAGGGGATATTTAGTGGGACTGCTATTCTGGGGTGGTGGGTAGGGAAAAAATGTAACTCATAATCTGATGGAAATGAATGATGTAAACCAGAAGTTAATAAAGCATTTGTTTAATTAAAAAAAAAAGAGGGGAGGAAATAGTGACTAGGAGATTAGCACAGAGGTTAATATAGAAATGTAAATAAAGACCTGAGTTGGTGTGGTCACATTGAAAGTATCAAGTAGAGATTATGTGTAATGGACATTGCAGACATAAAATGGAAATTGGGGTAGGGTTAGGCATTGGGAAGAGTCAGCAATAACTCTGAGATTTTAAACCTGAGGAACTAGAAGGATGCTTGTCCCACAATTAGCAGTAAAGAAAATAAGAAAAATAAATACTTAAAGGGGGAATTAAAGATTTTGGTTTTAGGCATGTTGGGTTTGAGGACACAGCAGGTCATAGAGATGGGGATGCCCAGAGATTTGGAAAAATGAAAATATAGCTCAGGGGAGATATTAAGGTTTGAGATATAAATTTGGAAGTAATCTCAAGGTGATAATTAAACCAATGCAAGACAATGAGATCGCCAAAGCAGAGAAAGAATAAAGAGTATTTTGATTTAAGATCAACGCATGGGTTATATCCACACTTAAGGGCAGGAAGATAATGATTAATCAGAGGAGACACACACACACACACACAGCATAATCAAAGAGGCAAGAGAAGCAAGAAAAGCTAAATATAAAAAGAAAAAGTAAAGGGAGGAGAAAGTAGCAAGGATAGATGATGACTGGTTTCAGATGTAGCAGAAAGATCAAAAAGGGTGTGTACTGAGAAAATACAGCATGGTAGAAAAATGAATACTGATTTTTGAGTCAAAAGTCTTGGAATGGAATCCTGGCTTTCATGCTTGTTACCTCGAGCAGTTAAGTTCCCTTTTCTGGGCCTTAGTTTCTTTATTATAAAATAAGGAATTTAGACTGCATGGTTTCAAAAGTTCCCTTTTGGTTTTAAATCCTTTGAACTTTGATGAATATTCGAGTTGAAGAAAGGTGAAGTGAAATGGGAGTAATCAGAGTAAAATGTCCTTAGGATTGAGGTCTCATCAGAGGATAAAAGAAGGCCTTATAAAACACATTGAAAGAC
The DNA here is from genome assembly GCA_011680675.1 of Gymnobelideus leadbeateri. Taxonomy (NCBI): domain Eukaryota; kingdom Metazoa; phylum Chordata; class Mammalia; order Diprotodontia; family Petauridae; genus Gymnobelideus; species Gymnobelideus leadbeateri. Next base: position 35,696 of record WOXC01001275.1, on the reverse strand, counting down.
AGTTTTAAAAGGCAAGATGGGAAGGCAGGTGTAGGTAAAATGACAAAGAAGAGGCAAAAATTCACCTGAATTCTCCTGAAATTCACCTCCAAGCAACTTTAATTTTTTAATTACCATTTATTTTTATTTTGTCTTTGTTTTTCGCTTTTTTTGGAGGGGGGAAGGTAGGGCAATTGGGGTTAAGGGACTTGCCCAAGGTCACATGGCTAGTTTTTGTGTTAGGTGTCTGAGGCTGGATTTGAACTCATGTACTCCTGACTCCAGGGCCGGTGCTCTATTCACTGTGCCACCTAGACACCCTGATCGTTTATTTTTAACATTGAGTTTTTTGAATTCCAAATTCTTTCCCTCCTTCCTACATCTCCCTTACCCACTGTGAGGGGAAGAAATGTAATATCAACTATATGTCCAAAATCTTGGAAAACATTTTCATATTAGCTGTGTTGCAAAACAACAACAACAAAAAAAAAAAAAAAACAAGAAAAATAAAGTGAAATATTATGCCTTACTTGGCATTCAGATTCAATCAATTCTTTCTCTGGAAATTGATAGCATTTTTCACTCTAAGTTTATCAGAATTGTTTTGGATCATTTTATCAATCAGGATAGCTAAGTGATACCTTTGGTTACATTAAATTAAAAAAAAAAGTTCTTCCACAAAGAAAAGCAATGCAGCCAAGATTAGAAGAAAGCAGGAAACTAGGAAAGAAATTGATAAGAACTTTCTCAGATAAAAGTCTCATTTCTCAATTATAATGAGAACTTAGTCTAAATCATGTAAAGCTAGAAAAAATAATAACATTCATCTGGAAGAACAAAAGGTAAAAAAAAAATTTAAGGGAATCAATGAAAGAATGTAGCTTAGTACTTCCAGAACTCATATTATATTACAAAGTGGTAATCGTTGAAACAGTCTATCACTACTTAAGTAAAAACATGGTGGATCAGTGGAATAGATTAAGTGCACAAAACATAGAAGTATGTGATCATATAAATTTAATGTTTGATAAACCTAAAGATGCAGGCTTTTGGGTTAAGAAGTCACCATTTGGCAATAATAATCAAGGAAACTGGAAAGCCGTTTGTTAGAAACTAGATATAAACATTTCACTCCATATTCCAAGATAAGGTCAAAATGGGCACATGATTTATGCATAAAGAATAATAACATAAGCAAATTGGGAAAGTATGAAAAATATACCTACCAGTTCTGATGACCAAACAAAAGATATAGAGCATTAGAGAGAGGGAACAGACAATTTTGATTAAAATAAATTAAAAAGTTCCTGCACAAACTATTGGCCAGAGAAATGCAAATTAAATCACCTATGAAGTATCACCTCAAATCTATTGGATTGACTACTATGACAGACAATGAAATTGATAAATGTTGAACAATTAGCATACTAATACTCTACTTGTGGGGTTATGGATTGGTCCAACTATTCTGGGGAACTATTTGGAAAGGGGCTATAAAACTTTACATACCATTTGAGGAGGCAATACTGCTTCTAGGTCTATATACCAAAGAGATCAAGGAAAAAGGAAAAGAACCTATATCTGTAAAAATATTTATAGAAGCTCTTTTCGTGGTGGCAAAGTGTTGGAAATTTAGGGAATGTTTATCAATTGGTAAATGGGTAAACAAACTGTGGTATATGATTGTGATGGAGTATTGATAAGTTATAAGAAATGATGAGTAGGATGGTTTCAGAAAAACCTCGGAAAACTTATATGAACTGATGCAAAATCAAGTGAGTAGAACCAGAAGAAAAATGTATACAGTAATAGGTATTTTATAAGGATGGCCAATTATGAATGACTTAACTATGCTCATACAATAGTCCAGGATAATTTAGCAGGACTTATGGTGAAATATGCTGCCCACCTTCAGGAAGAGAAATAATAAACTGTGAATGTAGATGGAAACCCATTTTTTAACTTTCTTGGTTTTTTTAATTTTTTTTTTGCAACATAGCTAATGTGTATTCTATGATTTTTCATGTGTAATTGATAACAAATTTCTTACCTTCTCAATGGGTGGATAAAGAGAAGAATCTAGGGATACAATTTAAAACTAGATTATTTAGATGAATGTTTAAAGTAAATAAATACAAACTCTTTTAAGTGCCATGGTTGCATGATAAGCAACTGAGAAAAAAAGACTCCATAATCCAATAGGACAGGCTAAACTTGGGGCTCTTAAGATAAAACACATTTCTCTGGAACAAATGCTTTATGAAAAGCTATGAATCTCAGAGGTAAAAGTCCCCAAAATATATGCCATCACGAACTAACAAACCTATGTACCTCTTTCCTTTGTAGAGTATATGACTTAAGTTATTGTATTTCAAAGATGATCATTGGTTATAGGATTTAGTGAAGGAAGAAAGGAATCCTAGAGATTGTATGATACAACCCCCAAATGACAAATGGTTTATATAGGTTTGGAAAATTTCTGATACTATGTAATATAACCTTGAAATTGAAGAAAGTGTAATGATTGAAAATACCATCTAATCCTTTTCTAGAACTCTATGAAAATATAAAATGTAATTTTTTAATTTCAAATAGAGGGCTTCCATTTTTATTGAACCTGACAGAAATTTACTTCTGATTGAATAATGTTGGCATGTGTAATAAACAGTATTTTAGACTGCATTTACATTATAATTTAAGAAAATTAAATATAATTCTGAGCATTCACTTAGACACTTTATACTATTTAATATTAATTTTTCCTTTGATGAAAGGAGGCTTTTTGAAAGGGGGTGGGTGTATAAATCTGTGATTTCACTAGATTTGGAGTTTTCCAGTGATTTGGAAACTATTTTAATTTTGATGATCAACTCATCTTTTCCTCAAAGTCTTAGAAACCTAGAAAGGTGCCAATGGCCCTGAAAGGATGAGCGACTTATCTATGTTCCTCAGTGTTAGAGGCAAGACTCAAGCCTAGGGACTACTATCTCTGTCTCTCTCTGTCTCTGTCTCTCTGTCTCTGTCTCTGTCTCTGTCTCTCTCTCTCTCTCTCTCTCTCTCTCTCTCTCTCTCTCTCTCTCTCTGTCTATCTCTGTCTCTCTGTCTCTCCCTCTTTCTCTCTCTCATTGTTCCTTTCTCTCTACCTGTCTCTGTCTCTCTGTCTTTGTCTCCTCTCAAATGGCTTAGGTAAACATTAAAGGTGATCCAGAAGCTGACTCTAACCTATCTGTTTAGCTTTATTCTATGCTACGATCCCCCACAAGCAAAGTGAAGTATTTGCTAGTCCCTCAAACAATCTCATGCATATCTTTTCTTATTTTGCTTTCAATTAATTGAATTAAAATTTCCCCTCTCACTTCTCCTTGTTGATTTTCTCCTGTTCCTTTAGAATCCACATCATATACCACCTCCTCCAAGAAGTCTTCCCTAATCCCTCATCTCACATCTGATCCCATGGTATATATCTTTCTCAAATACTCAACCTATTTAAAAATTTTATTTTCATTCTCTTAATGCATGTCTGATCACCTCCTACTGCACTTTTTATTTCTTGAGAGATACCAATGTATCACACTGGTTTTCCCCAAAATGATAAGCAACCCATGATGGCTTTATATTACTCTACCACAGTACTTTATATAATGTGAGTACTTAATAAAAATTAATATTATGTGCTTAAATATTTGTGGAATGTTGGATGAATAAAGAAAATAATTTTGAAAGGAAATGTGAATGCACAATGAACTTTTAGTTATAAAGGAAAGTTAGGCGCCAAGTAATCAAAATACAGCATTCGATAGATAGATAGATAGATAGATAGATAGATAGATAGATAGATAGATAGAATTTATAGATTTTAAGTGTCTTGCCAATGTGTATTACCAGAAATTGTATGTATTTCTCATGGAATTTTTCCTTTTAAAAACTGAATGTACTATTCTGGAAATTCACCTGACAAAAAAAATCTGTTGTTTCATTTATTTTCTAAATTAGATGTGTTACCTGGAAAATGCTGAGAAGCCTTTCTTGGTATATCCCAAACACAGCATTTCCTGTCCCTATGCTTTAAACAAAATCTTTTGTGACTAGCATTCAGAAATCCAATATTCTGAGTCAGGGGAGAAAACAGTTGCAACCCCTGATCTCCAAATGTGGTCACAATATATATATTTTGCTAACTGTTTGCATTTAAATCCATGGCTCTTGTGTTCATAGCAAGCTTTTGCCAACAATAGCGCACAGAGAAGTTTTGTTTTGAAAGACTGTTTGTAATTTCTCATTACAAGATATTTATTGTTTATTGCTTCAGGAAAACCTTCTATGAGAATTCCTAAGCAAACATCTTTATATGGAAATCAAATGCATGGTCAAGGGATCTGTCCAACTATCTGCACTGATATCTTTTAAATTCCCTCTTTTTAAAGTAGTTTATTGTGAATCAAAATCACTGTTAGAGTTGTAGAGCTATGCTTCGTATTTCAGAGATTTGAGGCAGCATAAAAGCAGGAAGACTCCCTGTGCTCCCCCCTTCCCATAACCACCTCAAATATCTATAAAATATGACTCTAAACAAACGTTAGAGTTATAGAATGCACAAAGTGACAGAGAGTAAAAAAACTCCCAATGAAGACAGCCTGCAGGTCATCAGGAAGGGTCCATTGCAGCATTCTGGGAGCAGAGCCCAGCCCCACATGAACCCATGATTTTAACCCCATAGAACCCCAACCAGCCTTGGCTGGAGGGATTTTGGGAGAGTTGATCACCAGCAGATGTGGTGCTTTCCAGAATTATCAACCCATAAATGCCAAAGAAAAAGTGAGAGGTCATTGGACTCTAGGGAGAAGGGGTCAGGGAGTATGGTCCAGCCTCTGACTCCCAAAGGGAGAAGTGGCTGAGGCACAGCACCCACAGCCATTGTGGCTGCTTCAGATCTCCTGGCCTGCAGATTGTAGGGGGACTAAGCAACCATCCTGAGAGGTAATTATTCTTGCTTTAACCTGCTTGGATCTGGATTGCTGTCTAGGGTGGAGGTCCTGGGGTTGGTGACCAGGTGCCAGAGCGAGTGGAGCCTTCAAGAGAGGGCACCCAACTAATACCTCTGGCAGCTATGAAAACCTCAATGATTTAGGACAAAGCTATCCTCGCTGGAACCAGATTCTACTGTGGCAAAATGCTCAAAAGTCAAATAATTGAGTGTCAACAAGAGCAAGCAAAGATAGCAAGGCAAGCACAGAAATCCAACTTTGGATTCATTTTTGGGGGGACAAAAAAGGATCAAAACATGTTGCAGGAGGACGACAACAAAGACATAACTCCTGCACCAAAAGATTCAGGAAATATACGCATTGGTTACAGGCCAAAGAGGACCTTAAGAAGGATTTTGAAAACCAAATAGAGAAGCAGAGGAAAAATTGGAAAGAGAAATGAGAATAATGTAAGAAAGTCATGAAAACAGAGTCAACAACCTGACAAAAGAAAATAAAACCTTAAAAATAGACTAACTCAAATGGCAAAAGAGGCTCAAAAAGCCAATGAGGAGAAGAATGCCTTAAAAAGCTAAATTTGCCAGATGGAAAAAGAATCTCAAAAGCTCACTGAAGATAATGATTCCTTCAGAATTAGATTGGAGCAAATGGAAGCTAGCAACTTTATGAGAAATCAACATACTATTAAAGAGATCCAAAAGAATGAAAAAAATAGAAGGCAATAGAGTGAGAAAAAATGTAGAGATACAGCTCTGGGTACATAATGTAGAACAATATATTCCAAATTGAGAAATAAATTTTTGTCCTTTATGTGATGTGATATAATGAAGTAATGGTGGTAGTTTTCCAAGAGGTGGGAGAAAGGGACATGTTGATTCAAGGAAGATGGAGATTTCCATGGGCATAGATTCCACTTCTGTCTAGTCAGGGAATGGTGGTAGGTCCAAGAAAAAAGTTCAAAGACATCACTGACCTAGGTTGTGTACATATCTGGGTAAAAGGAAAGAAAGATATTATTAAAATTTTCAGAGTGTGACCTTAGGGAAATTAATTCAGATGTCTGTTTCCTTGATTAACCTACCTATGATCTTATGATCCTATAGGTATTAAGGTGTTTTCCAGCTCTAAATTCTTTTATTGAAAGCAATGGACCCTTTCATTCAAAACATTAAAAGCAAAGTCATATGATATACTTACAACTAATGGAAATAGATTTTGAAATGAGCATGGTACATAAGAAAAACAGTAATCTATCAACCCTCTCATACTCAGGTTAGGCCTGATACATCCAGAGTAAAATTTGCCAATTAATGTATCAGAGGTACGCTCATGCCAGCTGTCACCACCTCATGAATGTCGATTGGTAAATTTTCAGTGTGAATATTTGTATCTATTGATTGCCTCAACTTAAGGAAGTAACAAAAAAATGTTAATGATGCAAATTCAATTTAAAAGTGATTTGTATGTTTACTATTATTGTTCTTTTGGAGAGATGGTTGCTGAAATTTACTAGAACATCCCTGGAACAGTCATCAACGAGATTAATTGTAGGAGCCTCAGAAAAAGGCCTTATGACCATGACAGTTAAGAGGGAATCCAATATGGTCTCAGATTCCTCATGGCATTTTTACCCCATTCTTCAATGAAGCTGAGGAAACTCTAAGGTCAGTTCAGCTCCACATATGACTGTATTATGACCTCTAAGGTTGTAATCAGGGAAGCTAGTCAATCAATTAGTTTTCTGGAGACTGGACAAGGCAGAAAGAATGGGGTTTTAAGTCATGATTAGGGTATTGAAAAAATTTTGGACAGGGAATAAATAGGACAGAAATAAAAAGTATTTTATCAAGTATAGAAATATTTATATGGCATGCAAGTTTAGCCTTTTATAGGATTTTTTCTAAAAAGAATTATATATCATTAACTATGTCACCATATAGGAAATTAACATGAGTAGAAAATTTGAAATGGAAAATATTGGGGTCAGTGTCATAAGACTAAAAAATAAAGTACAGTTTGTAGATGACCCTGAGGTCTGTGCTAAGGAGTTTTCATTTTATTCCTTCTACTGAAGAGACATTGAAGTTTTCTGAATAGCGAAATAGTAGATAAAAGTGATATTTTATACTTATTTGAACAAATCCAATATGTTAATTGAAAAATAGAATCATATTCTAGAAAGAGCCTAAAGGGACCATCCTTTGCCTTTGAGTGAAAGAACCATGGTTAAGCAACCAAATGTAGTATGATTGAGTATCTTGCTCAAAGTAATTGAATGTTCATTCCAACCTGAGCACAAGATCAGTGCTCAAAATGTGGAGTAGCCAAAAATTTTTTAGGATGTTGGGTGAAGTATAGTGTGAAATACCAAAGGGATATTTAAGGAAAAGAAAAGACCTCAGATTTTGTCTGTAGATAAGATGTTAACAATGGGCCAAGCAAAACAGAATCCAGAAATAAAAAGAGAAAAAAGAACATGCCTATGTGGTGATGGGTAAGTTAATTGACAAAGTAGTAAATAAACAAGGCAGGAAATGAGACAGACCTACAGAAGTGTTTGGAGAGGTTTCATCCAAATGACCACAGAGTCATAGAACCTAAAAGTTAGAAGGGCTTCAGAAGTTATACAGTTGTAACGGCAAGCACCCCAATATCCCCAGGGTGACTGCCAACACAGGTTCTTAGATCTGCTTTTCAAAAGGAAAGCAACTCAAAATGGGTTAACAAGCTTACTTTAATCAAACAAACACACATTACCTAGTTCAGGGGAAAAAGGTCAGCACCCCAAACTTCAGAGTTACAGAACTTACATATCAAACAGACAGGCTTCCAAACTGTCCAACCATTATATCAATACCAAATCACAGTTACCAGAGAGGGAAGCATCAACACCTGGGTTTTTAAAGCCGGGGGGCTTTCAACAACGGCTTCCCAGAGTCTCATCTGGTCAAATCACACAACACTTCTCAAAGTGAGCCCCAAAGCAAAGCCTCTCCTCAGGGCTTATATAGCCTTCTCCTGGCTCAGAGAATGTAACAACCTTCTGGACCCACTGCCCAATCACAAAAGTATCAAGGTGTGGGCTTTCCTGAAAAACAAGCCTCCCACCACAGGCTCCAGGTGCACTTAAGCTAGGGGCAGGGAAGATCTTTAAATTTGCATTTCCATTACAACAGTACAACCTGTAATCTAAGAGAAATTCCCACTGCAATATCTGCATGTCAGTCAACCCCATTCAATTTGTGTGAAACATCTGAAGGCCTTTAAACTAGGATGGAAGGGACTACCTTAGGAGGTAATCAATTCTCTCTTATTGAAGACCCTCAAGATAAGGAAGGATGACTACTAACAGTGTATGTTAGAGTACAGATTCTTTTGTGGGTATGGATTGTTCTAGTTGATGAGGTCCCCCAACTCTGAAGTTCTATGATTCTGGTAATATGAGAGAGTTATTTCTGACTCCTCGAAGATCCTCAAGTATAGGTGGTGCCATATTGCATCATCCCTCTCATGAATGGAAGGCAACTGTGTTAGGGCCAGCCATTGAGGGTAGAGTTACTGAGTCTCTAGGTGATGGGTAAGAAAGTGACTCTGTTTTCTTGCTTTGATGAACTACTCAATCTACTACCCTACAATTTATACTTGGCTAACTCTTCAACTTGCATTAATATATGCTCCTGCAATATGATTTCTTTTGAAACTCAGGAAGTGTTCACAACTTGCAAATATCTACTTTGCCTAGGAAAAATATTATTTGAAGGATCTGGAAGTGAAAAAAAATAAAGTTTCCCCACATATTTGTGTTATAGTCTTTCTATTAAATTCAGAAAACTTTAATCATCTATTAGAGAGCACTAAAATAAGTAAGATAGAATCCCTTTAATCAAATAAAAATTTCCATCACTTTTCGCACTACAATATCCAATTAAGCTATAGTCTTAAAAAGAAGGTAATCTGAAATCTTGTAAAATTGGCAGCTGTAATATATTTATATCTATATGTGTATATATACATATATATGGAACATTATGTGTGTGTGTTTGGTAGTCTCTTATTTTTTGTGGTCTCATGGACCATACTGTACATGGGGTTTTCTGGGAGTTTGGGGCCATTATTTCCTTCAGTGGATTAAGGCAAAAAGAGGTTAAGTAACTTGTTGGGGTCACACAGCTTGTAAATTTCTTTTCTTCAAATGCTTTATTAACTTCTGGTTTACATCATTCATTTCTGTCAGATTTTGATTTACACTTTTCCCCCATTTTTCCCTTACCCATGACCCCAGAATAGCAGTCCTGCAGGATATCCTCCCATCCAATCTGCTCTTTCCCATCTCTTCTCCCATAACCCCTTAGAATTTTCCAGTAGGGCGAGGTGAATCCTCATGCCCCAATGCCTGCACATCTTATCTCCCAATTATATGCAAAATAGTATTAATAATAGTATTTATATAACTTTAAAACATTTGATTTTAAAACTTCAAATTCCAGATTCATTCCCTTCCCCCCTTGTCACCCACCCTTACCGGGAAGATAAGCAATTATGTTGTACATGTGTAGCTATGCAAAACATTACAATAGTGTATATATTGTAAAAGACTGACTATATTTCCCTCCCTCCTATCCCACATCCCACCTGGTCCACTCCCCATGTTGATCTTATCCCTTTTCAAAAGTGGGTGCTTCCAACTTCCCTCCCCCCCCAGCCTGCCCTCCCTTCCGTCACCCCCCCATCTTCTTCCCCCCCAATCTACTGTAGGGTGAGATATCCCATTTAGTATGTATGTCATTCTCTCACTGAGCCAAATTCAATGAGAATTAGGGTTTGCCTTTTTTCCCTTCTTGTTCTTCCCCTCCCCTGCAACCACTTTCCCTTGCCTCTTCTACATGAGATAGTTTACCCCATTCTGTCTCTCCCCATACCCTCTCCTTATGTTCCTCTCTCACCTCTCAAATTCATCTCTTAATTATCATCCCTTCCCATTAAATTATACCTGTGCCCTCTATCTATGTATAGCTGTAAACATATATACACACATTCACATATGTATTCATATGCCCATATACCCTTCTTCAGCTATTTTCATACTGAGAAAGGTTTCATCAGTTACAGTTATCGATTTTCTATGTAGGAATGTAAATAGTTCAACTTTGATAACTTCCTTATGATTTATTTTCCCTGTTAACTTTCTCAAGTATCTCTTGCTTCCCTGTTAACTTTCTCAAGTATCTCTTGTATCTGAATGTCAAATTTTCTATTCAACTCTGGTTTTTTCCTCAAGAATGCTTAAAAGTCCTCTATTCCACTGAATGGTTTCCCCTGAAACATGATACTCAGTTTTGCTGGGTAGGTGATTCTTGGTTTTAATCTCAGCTCGTTTGACCTCTGGAATATCATATTCCACGCCCTTCAATCCCTCAGTGTAGAAGCTGCCAGATCCTGTATTAAGCTGATTGTGTTTCCACAATATTGAAACTGTTTCTTCCTGGCTGCTTGTAATATTCTCTCCTTGATCTGGGAATTCTGAAACCTGGCTACAAGATTCCTGAGTTTTCTTTTGGGGATCTTTTTCAGGAGGTGATTGGTGGATTCTTTCAACCTCTATTTTACCCTCTGGTTCTAAAACATCAGGGCAAATTTCCTTGAGAATTTCTTGAAGGATGATTTCTAGATTGTTTCTTTGATCATGGTTTTCAGGTAGTCCAATAATTTTTAGATTGGTTCTCCTGGATCTATTTTCCAGGTCAATAGATTTTCCTGTGAGGTATTTCACATTGCCTTCTATTCTTTCATTTGTTTTGATCTGCTTAATGGCATCTTGATGTCTCATAAAGTCACTAGCTTCTATTTGCTCCAGTCTAATTCTGAAGGAATGATTCTCCTCAGTGTGCTTTTGAGATTCTTTTTCTATCTGTCAAATTTGGCTTTTTAAGGCATTATTCACCTCATTGCCTTTGTGAGCCTCTTTTGCCATTTGAGTTTGTCTATTATTTAAGGTGTTATTTTCCTCAGTCAGGCTGTTGACTCCCATTTCATACTTTTCTTGCATCTTTCTCATTTTCGTCCCAAGTTTTCCCCCACTTCTCTTATCTGCTTCTTAAGGTCATCTATGGCCTGTAACTAGGTTGTATTTTCATTTGCGGCTTTTGGTGCAGGATTTCTGACCTCACAGTCCTCCTCCTGTTCCATGTTTTTATCCTCTTTGCCTCCAAAATATGAGTATAATGTTGAATTTTTCTGTTTATTTTGTTTCCTTAGCCTAGGCATTTTGCCACTCAATTACTTGACTTTTGGGCTTGTTGCCACAGTAGGACTCTCCCACCAGCCAGGGGAGCTTCCATCCCTAACCCTGGGGTTTTCTCAACTTCTGGAGGTACTTTTTGGGTGGTCTCTCTGAAGCCTCCACACACTCTGGCAAGCTGGTCACACACCCCAAGACATCCAGCCCAGTCCACAGTACAGATCCAAGAAGTGTAAAGCAAGAGTGATTACCCATCTCCCCCTCCCAGACTGATCACTGGATCCCCCTACAGTTTACAGGCCAGGAGCTGAAGCTGCAAAGTGGCAATGTTGTGCAAGCTGGGCAGGCTCCTCAGTGCCTTTTCACCCCCAGGGAAGAAGCTGACATGCTCTCCCAACCAGTCCCAAATTCCATAGGGCACTGACCTCTCACTTTGTCCTAGGCATCTATGTATTGAGAATTCTGGAAACACCACAGCTGCTGTTGTTCTGGGGTCCCTCCAGCTGGTTGCTGGTCTGGCTGCCCTGGGGCTAAAACCTCCCAGAGCACTGTATTGGCTGCTCCCTGCTGTGCTGCCAGACTGTCCTCAGGGGGAGGTTAGCTTCGCTGTGTCATTTTTTGGTTTCCGAACCTCCAGAGGTCATTCAGAATCCCCCTTTTAAATAATTTTGAAGTGGCGTATTCCAGAGCTCCTTGGAAGTGCTGTTTCTACTCTGCCATCTTGACTCTGTCCCCAGCTTGTATATTTCTAAGAAGGGATTTTAACTCAGATCTTTCTGAATCTAAGCCCAGCACTCTATCCAATGAACCACCTAGCTGACTTTGTGTGTGTGTGTGTGTGTGTGTGTGTGTTTGTGTGTGAATTTAATTTTTTCTTACTGTGCAGTTCCTGTCTTTGTCTTTCAATAAAGCCAGCATAGAAAATCAATACAATGAGCTAGATTTTTCTAGTCTCTTTAATATTTCATGAGTAATTGTGAAGGACTTGCACTGCTTATGATGCAGGATGGTGCATTTGAATGCTGGGTTGCATTCTAAAGGAGGGTACATTACTAAATACAGCCTATATTCAGGCATAGAACTTCCAATTTAAATGATAATAATACATCAACACAGATAAATCTGATTAATTTATCTGGATAATAAGAAAATATTTTATGGGTCATCAAAAATTTGGATAATTTATACATAGAGGGTTGAAAATTTAGTGTAGTATGTATTAATGATTTTGAAGTTAAATTTATCCCAACATAGGACTGGTTTAGAGTGAAGGCAACCTGAGAGGCATTACAACCTCTGACATATACTAGCTTTGTGATCATAAGCAACTTTTAATACCTTCCAAAATTTTAGGTAGTTCTTTTAAATTATAAATTGCAGAACAGCTGACATTCTGAATTAGTATTGGGAGTTTACTCATCTGGAGCTCCCTGCCACAATGTGAAATCATGAGTCTGGAAATTAGATTCATGGAGTGTGTGTGTGTGTGTGTGTGTGTGTGTGTGTGTGTGTGTGTACTCACATGTATACCCTCTATCTCCCAGATCACATGGAAATTTCTTATTGGTCACCATTAATGGAGAATAAAATAAAATTAAACAAACGGCATTTGCACATAGTAGTAGGAACATATCCTTAGCCAGGAGAGTCAATAATATACTATTTTCCTTTCTTTGAGGCCAAGTCAGTGAACACAATTCTCAGATATAGACGCTTCTAGTGCTGGTGGTAAGTTCATGAGTTCAAGAGGAGTTCTTTAGTCAGCACTAGCAGCCCAGGAGTACATGATGCTTCCTATAACTATGAAATTTTTAATAGGAGAAATGGCCAGGCAGAGGTTCACCCTCATCCTGAAAGAACTAAAGAACCACCCATACTTTGTCAGTAGATATGAATCATATGAAGCACCCCAGTCAATATAGATTTGAGGTCAAAATGATATTTCTGATTAGCATTTCCACCAAGGGTATATACATTTTGGGAAATTACAATGGGTATGATAGAATATGCTTTCATGTTCCAAGTCTTTCGTATTTCAAGTATATATTTCATGATAGAGAAATTAATAGCTAACATAACCCAGGGGTGGATGGGAGCTAGATTTACCAACTAGTAAGAGCTGATTGTTCAATTTTTAGTGTGAACATTTACACTTTAGAAATTGAAAAATATCACAATTCATGGTTTGTTATAATGTTTTTGTTGGTTGTCTATATTTTTAAAAATAATGTTAATAATGTAGATTAAAATTAAAAGTATATATATTTCCCCCAGAGAGTTAAAAGTTTATCACCATATACCTTTCTATATTTGATGCTTAATTTGTACATTGAGGACCTTTTCTAGAAAGGATACGGTTAATCCCTCTTGGGGACCCCATAGACATGATCCATTAAACTTTATTTTAGCAATTTTTTCTCAGAATTTTACTCTAGGGGGAAGATATAGCAATTTAAGAAAGATGAAAAATGCTGACTCCCCTTTTCTGAATCAGGCTTCCAAGATCAGCACTGAATGTGGTTCATGTCATTTGAGAGCAAGAGTCATTTTTCTGGGACTTTCCCCCTTCCTCTCACAGATTATATTTGTCTGCCTACTATATGCCTACTTCCAAAATTTGAACTGCATTATTGCTTAGGCTTTCAAACTATCACTTCTTTTCTTTTTCTCTGATGCAGGCTCATTTTGTGACCTAATTCACAGAAGCTAAAAAAATTGGTCCAGAAGCTATAACTTAACATTATTGGAGAAATTTATGAGTGTAATTTGAGCCAACATAAAAGGGCACTTGTTGCTTGAAAAAAATTAGAAATGAAAGATGAAATTTCTAATTCATTGAGGAAAATAGTTCAGTCAAGGAGAGCCAGAGCTATAAATTTGTGAACTGTCAATCATTTGGAAAACAAACGATTAGCTTTATAACAAAAAGTCAATCATTGCAGCATAAACCATTGATTTAGCGTCTGATTTCTAGAGGCTGGTCTATTTAAAGGGCTGATAAATCCTATCCTCATAAAATAACCGTAGCAGGTGTGGTTTATAATGCATCCTCAGAACTTCTAAATTCTCAGGTGGCAGAGCCAGTCCTGGCAGAGTGTGATTGCAGGATACATGTAAATCTCCTATGGACATAAGCACTTATTTTCTCTTTGCTATCTTTTTAATTAGGTGAAAATTAAGCAGTATAATGTGGGAGATACCACATTTAAATTCTGCTTGATTCTCCCTCTTCTAATTCTATAGAGCACAAGAGTACAGACTGGAAAGTCAGAAAGAGTTTCTATCTCCATTTTTTCTGCCTCTTGCATTAAGTGCAGGCAAAAACATTTGTGATTTGATTTTTGGTGACCTATTATTAACTTTGACAACTTCCTTCATGCCGCTAAGCAATTCTGATAAACAATGATATAACATGCAGCTATTTAGGACAGGTCTGAACATTTGAAATGCCCCCAATTATGCGCCTTTTTAAAGGATAAATTAATGTTTCTCTGCTCTTCCATTATTAAAACATGTGTCCTTAAAGTTCTCTAGGGGAGTTGATAGGTTTATAGGACCACATGTATTGAATGAGACCTCAAAGCTCATCTAACAACAGTCTTCCATTTTACAGATGTGGAAACTGAGGACTAAAAAAAGAAATGTTTGAATCCCATTCTGCCACTTATTCTCTATGGTACCTCAAGCAAATCACTTGATCTTTTTGGTCCACAGTTTCCTCATATATAAAATGAAGCATATTGCTAAATAGGTCTTTGTATACTATCCTTCTGCTTGTAACCTTAGATTCCAGATTTAGAACACTTTCCACTGTACCATGTTCTTGCTAATAAATGTTTCTTGAATGGAATTGAACTAAGAGTCAGTCCAACTTGCAAGTTAGGTGAATTAGCCCATTGTAAAAGTTCCAAATCCTACTCAGATTGGTGTCACAGTGAATAGAGCACTGTCTCTGAAGTCAGGAGGACCTGGGATCAAGTCCATTCTCAGACACTTAACACACACACACACACACACACACACACACACACACACACACACAAAACAAAACAAAACAAAAACAAAAACAAACAAAAAAACCCAACAACAACAACAACAAACTAGCCACATGACCTTGGGCAAATTGCTTAACCACAATTGCCCTCCCAAAAAGCAAAATAAAATAAAATAAATTCAAAACAAATCTGGGGCAGCTGGGTGGCACAGTGAGTCAGAGCCCTGGCCCTAGAGCTGGGATGACCCGGGATTGGTTCTGGCCTCAGTACTTAGCACCCACACATGAATAACTAGCTGTGTAACCTTGAGCAAGTTACTTAACCCGAATTGCTTTTAAAAAGTTATTGGTCCTTTTTTTTCTTTCCATTAGGTATTTTTATAAATTAAAGCTCCTTATAACAAAGGGGGGGAAACAACTAAACACAAACTCTAAACATAGCAGCTAAGTGAAGCAGAACATGCAAGATTTTTCCCTTAGAATCTCTCTGCTAAGAAGTAGATACAAATTATTATCAGTTCTCAACAACTGTCAAATTTGTTCAGTCACTCAGAGTCCAGCTTCCTTTTAATGGCTGTTTTATGCACATTGTTATAGTTCTAGTCTATATTATTTTTTAGTCAGTTCTGTTTGTGTTGTTCTGTATAAGCTCATATAATTCTTTCCATGTTTCTCTAAATGCCTCATATCCATTTCTCAATGCAAATGGTATTCCATTCAATTCATTTTCCAAAAGGATTTCAAGTTTTTCCCCAGCTATTTTCTTTAATAATGGGCATTTCATTTGTAAAAATCTCCTAATTTTTATAAAAGAGGAAACTGAGGAATGAATTGGTGAAGTTCCCCACTGAAGCCCACATTGTGAATGGCGAAACTGGGATACAAACCCAGGACTTCTGACTTTAATTCAAATTCTCTATTATCCCTCCCTGTCTTAACAGAAGGCAAGCTTCTTGAGTACAGTTATTTTTCCTCTTATATTTGAAACCTTAGCATTTAGCACAGTACTTGCGCAGAGTAGGTATCTAGTAATTGCTTGAGGAAATGCTCTTGACTTCA
The DNA here is from genome assembly GCA_011680675.1 of Gymnobelideus leadbeateri. Taxonomy (NCBI): domain Eukaryota; kingdom Metazoa; phylum Chordata; class Mammalia; order Diprotodontia; family Petauridae; genus Gymnobelideus; species Gymnobelideus leadbeateri. The sequence continues at coordinate 19,441 of WOXC01001275.1, read as the reverse complement.
ACATGTGATTTACTACTATTTAAATCAGAGATGCCTAAGTATTTGCTAATAATTCAATAAAATCATAGAGAATGCATATAAATGAAACCAGTGAAGCAGCACAAAGTACCTAAATACAAAGGATATTCCCATGGTGTAAACATCCAGTTCCTTTTCATTTGGTTAGAATGCTGTTTCTCTTCTTGAACAGTAGTAATTGCTACACAATTGATAAAAAGATAAATCTCAGGAGGCTGGGCCCTAGGACTCTGTACATAAATCATCCTTTCCCTCTGATAGATATTAACCTCTATGTTGACTTAAATGGAACTCTCATTGATTTTAATTGGTTTGGAGTTGTATTAGGATAATTGATTCATCCACTGCTATGATTTCACACTCTGCGTGTTTGGATTCAATAGAAACACATTTGGGGTGTTGAAATGGGGTTGTGCTAACCACATTATATTGACCATCTGTATTCATTAAATGAGGTGGGAACATACAGTCTGTCATATTAAAATCTCTTAGAAAGGATCAAGTTTCACCAAAGATAACGAGTTTGACTTAAATGGATATTAAAGATGAATTTCAGCTAAAATAATCAAATAAAATAAATATATGAATAGTTGTAATGGAATATTAAACAAGGGCACAGCATCAGTTTGGCTTCCATTGAAAGATATAGGAGAGGTGGCGAGGCGGTACAGTGAATAGAGCATTGGAACTAGAGTCAGGGGGACCTGAGTTCAAATCGGGCCTCAGACACTTAACACAAAAGAAAACTAGCCATGTGACCTTGGACAAGTCACTTAACCCCAATAGCCCTACTTTCCCCATCCAAAAAGGAAAGGAAGGAAGGAAGGAAGGAAGGAAGGAAGGAAGGAAGGAAGGAAGGAAGAAAGAACATATAAGAGCCTCCCTACTGAGAGAAAAATCCAACACAAGCCTGACTTTGGGGTGTGCTAGAGCAAAATTGAGCAAGCTTGGGAGAGTGGGTTGTTAAATTTTCAGTGTGGAACTTACACCTCAGGAATCAGAAAATGTTATAAATAAGACATTGATTTCCTGTTCCCTTGATTTTTTAGGCTAAAGAAAAACATGGAGAAAATTTAATAATGTAAATTAAACTTTAAAGAGTCTCCCATGTACATTTTTTCAGACCCAGTTTTTTAGTTCACCCTTGCCTAATTCCTCCATAAAATTAACCTTGGTCATTTCAAAAATATCCGTACTACGTAGAAGTTTTATTAAAGGAAAAATGTAAGTTAATAATATCGATATGAAAAATTATTCTAAAATAATTAAGAGGAATATAAATTTAAATAACTCTGAAGTTTAAGCTCATACCCAGAAATATGGTAAAAAATTTTAAAAAGGCAGGGGCAATGTTGGTCTGCCTCCTGGAAGACAGGGATAAAATATCTACCAGGACCCCATGTTCCCAGTAACAGCAGAAAGCATGGGGATTGGATGCCATAAAAAGTCTTGTGTAGAAGTTGATACCTGTACTATGCTTTGAACAAAATAGTGATTCTAAGAAATGACTAACATAAATTCAGAAAAGAGAAAAAAATAGATGAAAACAGATTGTTCCAGTTATAATTAGCTTAGTTGTTCACTATTGGTCTCTGACAGCTAAGAGGTTTAGTGAATAGAGTGCTGGTCTGAAGTTAAAAAGACCTATCTTTCTGAGTTAGAATCTAGCCTCAGACACTGAAAAGTTGTTTGACCTTGGGCTAGATACTTAACGCTCAGTTTGCCTCAGTTCCTCATCTGTGAAATGAGTTGGAGAAGGAAATGTCAAACCACTCCGGCATCTCTGTCAAGAAAACCCCAAATCTCATAGAGAGTTGGACATGAATAAATTGATTGAACAACAAATTAGTATCTAATTTACTGAACTTTCTTATCTCTCAAATTATAATACATATAATTCAGTGTGTCTGTCATATTATTTTGTTGGGTCCTCTATGAAAGGGTGTATTCATGCCTTTTTATACAGTGGAGAGTTTCTATATACCAACCTTTTAATCGTCAAGATTTGAGATTTGGTGTTTAAAAATAAATATCCATATTATATAAAGATATTGTGAGAATCAATGAAATATTAAAAATTGCTCTTAGTTCTGTTGATTTCGCTCTTCATTATTTCATGCAAGTCTTTCCATGTGCGTGTGTGTGTGTGTGTTTTTTTCCTGAAATCATGGAGCTTATCAATTCTTATAGCACAGTAGCATTTCATTATAATCATATACTACACCTTGTTAAGCCACTCACCAATTAATGGACATGCCTCCAATTTCCAGTTCTTTGTCACTACAAAGAGGGTTTCTATAAACATTTTAGAACATACTAACTCTTTTTCCTTATCATCTTTGAAAATAGACTAAGTACTGGTATTGCTGGGTAAATCTTTACACATAACTTCAGATTGCTTCCCAAAGTGGTTGTATCACTTTACAATTTCACAAAGAATGAATTAGTGTCTCAATTTTCCTACATTCTCTGCAACATTTGTTACTTTCCCCTTCTACCGTTTTGGCCAGTTGGGTAGGTGTACAAAGTTGTTTTATTCTGCTTTTCTCTAATTCATAATAATTTAGAACATTTTTTTCATATGACTATAAATTGCTTCGATTTCTACTTTGGAAACTTGCTTATTTATATCCTTTGATCATTTATCAATTGGGGAATGACTGATATTCTTATAGATTTGACAAAGTTATTTATATATTTTAGATATGAGATTTTATATGATAAACTGTCAATTCATCCACGACCCCCCAAAATTGCTTTCCTTCTGATTTTGGCTATATTTGTTTTACTTGTACAAATTTTTTTTCAATTAAACATAATCAAACATCTATTTTACACGTAATTTTGCCCTCTCTCTCTTTTTTACCCATAAATTGTTCACGCATCCATAAGCCTGATAAGTGATATGTTCCATGTTCTTCAAATTTTCTTGTAAAAATCTCTTTATATCTAAGTCATGTATCCATTTTGCTCTTACTTTTGTAAACAGTATGAGATATTTGTCCATATTCAGTTTATGCTATATTGCTTTCCTGTTTTTTCAAACAATTTTTACCAAATAATGAATTCTCATCCCAAAATCTTAAGTTTTTACACTTATCAAATGCAAGGTTTTATGCTTATATGCTGATGTAAATTGTACGTCTACTCTATTCCATTGATTTCCTTACTTTTTAGCCAGTATCTGATATTTCAGATAGTTGCTGCCTAATAATACATTTTAAGATCTGATCCTGATGAACCTTCTTTTTTTATACTTTTTTTCTTTTTTGTGATTAAGAATATACACAAAGATAATCAGAGAACATTATACCAAATTATTTATAGCAACAGTTTCTGTGATAGCTAAGACCTGGAAATATTTATTGTGGAATGGTTAAACAAAACATGGTAAATGAATATCTAGCATATTGTTGCTCTCTAAGAAATTGAAAATATTAAAAAGTCCAGGAAGAATTAAGAATTTTGATTGCATTGATACAAAATAAAGTAAGAAGAATTGGGAGAATCATAAACATGGCTGCACCAATATAAAGAGAAAGAATAGAAAAAAATGAACCATATACAATTAATAGAGGACAGAATGGTCTCAGAGAAGAATTGAGAAAATTCACCTCCCATATTTTTTAAAGATATTGGGGGATTATAGTTACATAATATTACACATACTGTTAGACATAGCTCATTTGCTGGTTGATTTTGCTGAATAGAATTCTTTAAAATTTTTTGTCACAGTGGATGACTCACTGAGCAGGAATATATTTAGAGTTGAACGAGATGTTGAAAGAAAGAAAATTCTCAGTACAATAAGTTTTTTAAAGTGTGAATTTGAAGGGGGCAGAAAAGGGTTTCTTTCTATTGATATTTATAGTTCCTCCTAGATTATAAATTCCTTTTGAAGAAGACATGCCATTTTTCATTGCTCTGTCCCCAGTACCTAGTATGGTCCTTTGCATTCCATAGGTACCTAATAAATTTTTGGTAAATTTAATTGATTGTGCACACAAATTCACCCCAAAGCAAAGCCTATGTATGATTCCTAGAAGAGAGATATACAAAAACTGCTTCCCACTAGCATGGATATTATTTAAAGCTATAATGGCTGAAATCTTGTATCAAACTTGATTCTTACTAGTGGTTAAGCACTGCTTCACACAATTTCAGGGAATAATAAGCCATCTAGAATTTGCCCTAATTTAATTTTCTATTTACTTAGGTGGAACATCATAAAGGCTATTTAAACCAGAAGAGGTTGGTAAGTCTGGCAGTTGTGGAGGTGATGGGATATATATCCCATCACCTCCCATCCCAATACATACATACACACACATATGTGTGTATTGTTATATATATATATATATGTATATATATATATATATGTATGTATGTATTGTTTTCAAGTATTTGAAATTGGTAATGGTGAAGAGGAATTAGGTTTATTCTGCTTGATCCAAGATACCTAGAAGTAATAGGTCAAGTTTGCAAAGAGGCACATAATCATTAATCATTAGAGCTATTCAAAAGCAACCATATGTCTTAGATAGTAGTGAGTTGTCTCTAGAGGTCTTCAAGTAAATTGATATAGTCCTCCAAATAAAAGATATCTATTTGTCAGAAATATGGGAGTAGGATATTTTTGTGGGATAGGTCTGCAGGGTCACAGAGGTGTTCTAATGCAGCTATGTTTTGAGTAATTCTAGAATATATGTATCCATAAATATGGTGGTTGTTGCTGAGTTGTTTCAATCATGTCTGATACTTCATGTCCACATTTGGGGTTTTCTTGGCAAAGATATCAGAGTAGTTTGTAATTTCCTTCTCCAACTCATTTTAAAGTTGAGGAAACTGAGGCAAACCGAGGATTAAGTGACTTGCTGAGGTTGATATGACTAGGAAGGCTGCGTATGAACTCAGGTTTTCCTGACTCTAGGTCCAGTGCTCTATCCACTGTGCACATAGCTGCCATATGTGTGTATGTATGTATATGTATATCTATGTGAAGGTATATATGTGTGAGTGTATACTTTAAGAAATTCGAGTATATGTGTGTGTATATATGTTATACATATTTGTATATCACGAGTGTCCCTAAAGTCTGGACACATGGGGAATCTCATAAACTCTGCATATTTTCAAGAAATGAAATGAATGAAATTTTCAACAACATTATTTAATTAGCATATATGAGATTTCATAGGAAGACATAATTAAATTAATGACATTCAATTCAGCTCATTAATATGGAAAATAGTCCCCAATAACTAATGAAAGCTTTTTTCCATATGAAATTGTCATGGCTAAAATTTATTCTAATTAAATAAAATGTTGTTGAAAATTTCATTCAATCCATTTCTTGAAAATATGCAGTTAATGAGATTCCTTATATGTCCAGACTTTAAGGACACCCTGTGTGCATGTGCATGTGAGTATGTGTATAATATATGTTTATATGCTTGTGTATTCATATTCCTACATCCTGCTTAAAATTCTCACAAGTTAGAGAAACAGAAGTACATTAGACTTTATTGTCATTCTCTAAACTTCTAACCAGGATTATTAGAAATTTGACAAGGGCTATGTGATATCTGGTACGTCATTATATTATTCTATTGAGATTAAATAATATCTTTACTTCATTTCCTATGGGAATATGCATGATAGATTCTAGAATGTATTTCCTTTCATATGAAATAGAGTACAACACAATTTGCTGAAAAGTGAGGGGTATAGAAACTGAAAAGCATTGGCTACTCTGGCTCTGTAAGATATCTTTTTCCTGAGGGGGGAAAAAAGTAGCAATAATAATTCAAGTTGCAGGACACAATATCCTTTCTTTTGTCCCTCAGCTTGCTTTTCTATAGAAGAGCAGGACTGATTTCCATTCCTAAGTCTCCACTGATGAGAGAGTACCATGAAATTCTAAAAACAGATTTGGAAAGTAGAGTAGAGACCAAGTCTGCCAATCCTAGGGCATTTAAATGTCTCTAACAGCACAAAGTCACTAGATGGCTATTTTCTTCAGAATCCATATCTTGCAAGAAAATCTTTTCCACTGAATTGAAGATAACACTTGTCCCCTTTTAGGGGAAGAAGCCCTTCACTTCCTGCATGATGTCTGGCAGATTTCTTGAATCATTTGAATGTTCATAAGTTGGGAAACATTAAGTCAGCTCCTATTTGCATAATGTTTTCTACTTCCATAGGAATTAGGTCAAAATTTGAAAGAGACCTTAGTGATCATCTAGTCCAAGGCCTTTTTTAAAATGAAGCCAAAAGAGTGTGAGTGATTTGCCAAAGGCTATGTTTGTAATAGGCATTCTTTGCACCCAGAGCCAGGTCTCTTTGTACTATAATATCCTGCCTCTTTTTTAGGGTGCTTTAATAAGTATTCTCTATAGAATGCAGGTTCACAAATAATAGAATCAAAACTTGATTAGGATAGGAGCTCCTTGAGAGCATGGGCTGTCTTATTCTTCTCTTTGTATGCCCAGGAGTGTTTTAGACAATGTATATGCTTAATAAATATATTGTCCATTTGTTCAGATGAGGAAAAACCATTAAATTTTTAGTCTTCTTTAACTGGTTAGTAGTCATTCAGCAGGGTGATAAGAATTTTAAGTGTTTAAGATATGCCACTGACTATACTAAACACTGGTAGGGATTATGTGAAATACAGGAGTGGGAGAAAAGATCTCCGACAGATGTATAAATGAAATAACTATAGAGAGACATGCACTTGGGTGTAATAGGGAAAAACCATTAGAGAAAATCATTATGTCAGTATCTGAATGTATCTATTATCTTATTGATATAGGTGTTTCCTTCACAAATACAAATCACAACCCATTGATTGCTTCCCATCCAGTATAACTGTTGCCTTAATTCTCCCAGTTTTGAGGTCATAGTATCATAGATATAGAAATGGACAGAAATTTATAGGTCATCTAGTCCAGTGGTGTCAAACTCAAATAGAAAGGTATCCCTGCAGGTGGCATAGTGACTTAGAAAACCATAGATTAACATTTTATTTGTTTTCTTGTATTTTGTTTAATTGCCTAAATATCCCTCAATTATATTTAATCTTGTGCAGGATACAATCAGGAGTTTTGACCACTGCAACAACTGTGAGTTTGACATCACTGGTTAAGTCCAACTCCCTCATTTTACAAGGTATCAAACTAAATTTTGGAGTATCCTTTCATACAGTTTTTGATGACTTATACTTCCTCCTTTGTCCAATCATGGCTTTCCCTGAAAATATCATTTTTGTTATTTATTTCCTATAGATAATCACTGGTGATTTTCTATAGTCTAAGTATATCAAATATGTGTCTCTCCATTGACCTTTTATGTCCCTTTAAATAGTAATTGTTTGGTGCTTCAACATGAGCAATGATAAATAATTGTTAGCAAATATTTTTATTCAAAAATTAAATATGAAAGAAGTAGAGGGATGTATGGTCCCAAACAGCTGCAAAGAACTTAAAAGTGTCTCCCACTTTCCAAACAAAATCCAGACTGTTCTTTACTTCCTAATCAGTCCTAGACCCAATTCATTGTCAGTCTTCAATTCTACACACACACACACACACACACACACACACACACACACACACACACACTTCTATCTTAACCCTGCATAGGATATCCTCCTGTGGAAACTCTCTTAGTGGCTTGAACAGGCATCTAACTTCCTGTTTTAAATCTTAAATGACATTACCCATCTAGAATTCATTCAAAGAAAAAGAAAATGCTGAGATAATATCTTCTACATTAACGCTAAAAATGAATACAAAGGACAAAACAAATACATGGGAAATATATGGCAGATAGGTGATGAAACAAAAAGCATGAAAAGGACAAATGATACGAACATTTTTCAGAGGAAGAAATTAAAGATTAAAGATAAGCATATGAAAAAAAATGCTCTAAATCACTATTGATTAGAGAAATGCAAATCAAAACAGCTTTGAGGTACCACATCTCATTGGTCAGATTGGCTAAGATGACAAAACAGGAAAATGATAAATGCTAGAGAGGATGTGGAAAAATTGGAACACTAATGCATTGTTGGTGAAGTTGTTAACTGATCCAAACATTCTGGAGAGCAATCTGGAACTATGCCCAATGGGCTATAAAAAAGGCATGTCTTTTGACCCAGCAATACCACTTTTAGGGCTGTATCCCAAAGAAATCATTGAAGTGACAAAAGGACCCGTATGTACAAAAACATTTATAGCAGCTCTCTATCTGTGGTGGCAAATAATTGAAAATCAAGGGGATGCCCATCAATTGGGGAATGGCTAAACAATTTGTGGTATATAAATGTAATGGAATACTATTGTGCTGTTAAAAACTTAGAGGGACTTATATAAACTGATGCTGAGTAAGGAGAGCAGAACCAGGAGAACTTTGTACACAATTATAGACATATCATATGTGTGTCAACTAACTTCAATAGACTGGGCTCCTCTCAGTAAAGCAAGATTAGAAGACAACTCCAAAAGACTCATGATGGAAAGGGATATCCACATCCAGAGAAAGGACTACAGAGTCTGAACGCAGATTGAAGTAAACTGCTTGCTCTATCTCTTTTGTATTTTGTTTTGTTTTGTCCCTTCTTTCTCATTATTCACTCCACCGGATATAATCCTTCTTTGCAACTTGACTAAAGTTCAATGTGAAGGTATTTGTAGAATCTATATTTGCTTGCATGCCACCGTGGGTGGGTCAAGGGGGGAAGAGATGGAGGGGGAGAAAACTTTAAACTCAAGGTGTTGTGGAACTGAATGCTGTAAACTAAAAGCAAATAAATAAATTTAAATAAAAAAATTAGTGCTGGACTTTTTCAAAAAGAAATTATATTTATTTATTGTCAATTCCTTATTGTGAAGGTTATAGAGGCATAGAGTTAGGGCAGAAGAAAGAGGTTATCCAGTCCAATCTCCTAATTTTATTGAAGCAAAACTAAAGCCCAGAAAGATAAAGTGATCAAAGTCTCCTGCATGAAAAATGACTAAAGCAGGATTTGAACCATGTCCTCTGACTCTAAATCTAACTCTTTTCAATTGACCCATAGTGTCATCTAAATAACAATCATAAGACTGTAGTCTCCAAAGATCAAGAAGGCAAGAGGTGATCGAAACCTCGGTTATAGCTTGCCATCAAAGAAACAATTTCAATTCAGAGCAAGCCTTTTTTTGGATGAGCATTATATTATATTGTATTGTATTTTGCTAGACATGATCTTGAAAATAGTCTGTCATTTAGAGGGAGTTGAATTGTTCACGAATATCCAGAGTGATTCCCTGAGGGAGCAATTATAATTGTTTAAGGAGCATAAGGAAGAATAGAAAAAGTATTCATGTCACAGGTCACATTAAATTCAGAATTGGCCATATGGGTGTTGGAAGTTAACTGCAGGGAAATTGCAGTGTACTACTTCTGCAGAATGTGCCAAGTTCTTGATTTCAGAAATTGGTTTTTAATAGAAATGTGGATTTAAGATTGAGCTGCCTAAGGGGCAGCCCATGTTCATGGTCAGCCCATCCTGCTGAATACAGCTTTAGCTCAACATTAAAAAGGTAAAATAATCTCTGAGCTATTCCTAATGTATAGAGGCTATTTTATTATAACCCTCCATCCTGACCAAGCAATCCATTTCTTTTTCCTTTTTTTTTTTTGGTAGGAATTGCACCTTAGCTCCTTCTTATTCTTGAGTCATTTCTCTTCCTTTTGGGTAATGGAAAATTCTTCGATGGTGTTTGTAAATATTTTGGGACTGGTCTAAGAATTGATGGCATCATAATTTCCTGTAGTCCTAAACAGTCTGGTCTTTTTAAGCAGTGCATCACTCTGGATACATCAATTACTATAGGCTACCATGTAGAAAACCTGCCCAGACACATCTGAATGGGATGATCTGAAAGATTTTTTGGAATCTCTTGACTATCTTATGAATATACCCGTTGTTTTTCTTTCCCTTCTTTCTTTCTGATGTCTTCACCAATCAGCCAATTAATGAACATTTATTGAGCACCCTTTATATGCCAGGCATTCTGTTAGGTATTGGAGATACAAGTTCAAAGAGTGAAATAATTCCTATTTGCAAGGAGTATATGTTATTTTCTACTTAATAATTCTGCAAGAACTTTGATTTTCAGACCAGTTAAGATACTTCTAATTCAATTTATAACTTAAGACGTAATACCCTGTAAGAAGCACAATCTGGGGCTGTCTAGGTGGCCCAGTGAATAGAGCACTGTCCCTGGAGTCAGGAGGACCTGTGTTCAAATTCAGCTCACTTACTACTTACTAGCCATATGACCTTGGGAAAGTCACTTAACCCCAATTGCCCTCTAAAAAGCCAAAAAGCCAAAAAGTAAAAAAACAAAAAACAAAACAAAAAAACAAAACAAAACAAAGAAAAACAAAGCACAAGCTGATTTCATTGGTTAAAGGAACACAAATCCCTTGTAACTTCTATTTACAATTCTTGACTTTTAAATATATGATCGAATTTGTCTTAGACACCGTTTATGGGGGGTTTTACCCTACTGTGTCTAATATATATCTCAGAATTTCAAGGTCCAACAGTTTTCATACCACCATTTTGAAACTATCTACAATTACATGGTCCTGTTACCCAAACTTTTCAGTCAAAATAAAATAAGAAGAAATATCACAGACCAACTATATCTAAATGGAACTTGGGGTTTTATGGTCATTCAATGTGCCCATGGCCTAATCCAAATATCAGCAATGGCACTCAGAAAACATGGCTCTAAAATCAGCTATCCCATGAAGCTAGACAGTAACCCAGTAACAGTAATCCAGTAATTTACATACCATTGGTGTCAAACTGAAATGCATGCAGATCCTAAGGCTTCATATTGACTTAAAAAATAACAAATTAACATTTTCTATGTTTTATTATATCTTAGTTTATTCAATTAGACATTCCCAATTAAATTTTAATCTGGTTCCTGCCATACTCATGAGGGGATTGAGGATGACACCTCTTATTTAAAACATGTCACAAAATTCCATTGAAAGATGAATAAAAGACATTGACTCTACAGATTGATTTCTAAAACAAAGCAAAGCTCTAAGCTATCATTTGCTGAAATTGATATCAGAATTATTAGAACATTGATAGCCAAGGTGATGTATAGTCCCATTATACTCTACCTTAGTCAGACCACATTGGGAACATTGTGTTTATTTCTGGGTAATATAGTTTAAGGACACTGATAATCTGAAAAGTACCCAAGAGAGAAAAAACAAGATGGTAAATTACCCAGAGGTCATGTCATAGAAAAAATGTATTTAAGAAACTGCAAATGTTAGCCTGAGGAGAGAGGTTTCAGAGTGGGAGAACATGTCTAAATATTTGAAGGGGTGTCATGTGGAAGGATACTTTTTTTTTTTTTAAGCAATTGGGGTTAAGTAACTTTCTCAAGGTTACACGGCTAGTCATTTTTTTTTATGTGTGGGTGCTCATTTTCTGAGGCCAGATTTGATCTCGGGTCATCCCAACTCCGAGGCCGGCGCTCTTACTCACTGCGCCACCTAGCTGCCCCTTTTAGGGCAATTGGGGTTAAGTAACTTGCCCAAGGTCACACGGCTAGGTTTTTGTTTGTGTGGGTTAAGTTTCTGAGGCCGGATCTGAACTCAGGTCCTTCTGACTCCAGGGCCGGAGCTCTACTCACTGCGCCACCTAGCCGCCCCGGAAGGATACATTTGTTGTGTTCAATTTCGGGGGGCTGAACCAGAAAGAATGGGATAAAAGCCAGCATCTACTAGGTTCCTAGGTGCTAAATGCAAACAAGAAAACTCTGGAAGCTCTGGTATGATTTTAAGGAAATGAATCCCTTACAAATAAGCAATCCAAACTTTAAACAGGCTACCTGCACAGGTAATAGGTTCTCACTTATTATTATAGATCTTCAAGCAAAGATAACATGATCACTTTTCAAATATAGTATAGGAAGAATTATTTTTCCAATATGCAATGTTCAAACAGTTATTAAGGTTCCGTTTCAACATCTCAGTGATATTTAGAATAGGCATCAACTCATTGGAAAAGATATATATGACCCTAAATTGATTCTCAACAAGTTGGGCATTTGTGTCACTGCTTCCATGTTAATTTAATATTTTTTCTAATTAAAATACATAACAGTGCAACTATTCATAAGAGGTAATTGCTAATTATTTTCTAAAAATGAACCTATCATTCACCTCTACAAGTCATCTTACTATTTTATTCACATGCACACTTTTCATCAGCTGCCATTTTCTTTCACTCATTCTGATAATTCTCCAGAGACAGACAAAATTCCTTTGGGTGGAAACATAACTTGTAACTAAATAATCCCAAATGACCAATTATTTAATAATTCAGATCCAAAAGAACAGTAATACTGTGGATAGAGGCCCTGGAAAATTGAAAATTCAGTTTGCTAAAGCTTTAAAAAGTGTCTTTGTCAGACAGTGTATGGTGTCACAAATGCTAGTTATGTATGAAATGTTTATAATAAGACCTGGCTTGTTTTGCACAATGAATTTTGACAGATTAAATCTGTCATGCAATTCCAAATACCCACCATTGGTGAGATGTGTTTAACTAATGAGTTGTAAACAACCTTCTGGTGCAAAGAAATAAAAGAAATTTAGGGAAAAAAAGTATTTATTGGTTAAGTGGCAGCATGGTGTAACAAATTATGTCAGGTCTAGAATCAGAGAGACCTGCATTCAAGTACTGCTCTCTGTGAAGTCTATCCTATTTCTTATTTTCTCTAGCTAATTGCCCCCTATATGGTTGACACTCTCACTGATCTTTTTGTTGCTTCACATGACATGCCTCTGCCTCCCCTATTCTCAAAAATTATTTTCTTTAGCTATTCATCCTTATTGGCTCTTATCATAAATCCCTTCTCCCCTTTGTGGCTAAATTCCTTGAGAAAGCTATCTACATTGGGTGACCCCTATTCATTTCTTCTCAATCTTGTCTTAACTCTCTGTACTCTGGTTTCTGACCTACTCATTTAACTGAAAATGATCTGACCAAAAGATGATGTTTTCTTAATTACCAAATTTAATAACCTTTTCTAAACCCTCATCCTTTTTGATTTTGCTATATCCTTAGACATTGTTGTTCATAGTCTTTTCTTTGATACTTTCTTCTCTTCAAGTTTATATGTCTCTACCTTTTTCTTGGTTCTTTTAACTAACTAACCACTCTTTCTCAATCTCCTATGCTGGATCTTCATCCAGATCACACTAAGTAACTGTGGATGTCCCAGAGATTTCTGTCCCGTCTTCTCTTCTATTTTCCCTCTAAACTATTTCACTTGGAGGTGCCATCTTTCATGGATTCAGTTATCATCTCTATGCTGCCAATTTTCAAATCCATTTTATCAGCCCTAGCCTCTTTTCTGACCTCTAGTCTCACATCTCTAACTGCCTATTGGGCATTTCAAATTATATGTCCCATTGATATGTTAAATTAAATATATCTAAATTTCCATGTATGCATATATATATATATATATATATATATATATATATACACACACACACGTACATATATCTCAATTAAATCAGATTCAGAAATATGTGCATTAGGAAATAGAAATATAATAAATATGAAATTATATTTTGAAAAGCGTATTATAAGGCTTTTTTCAGTTCTTTCCAAACTTTCACAGCTACTTACTATATTCATTGTTACAAAAACTCTAATAGGGGCAGCTAGGTGTTGCAGTGAGTAGAACACCAGCCCTGGATTCAGAAGGACTTGAGTTTGGATCCGGCCTCAGATACGGCCTTAACACACACAAACAAAAACCTAGCTGTGTGACCTTGGGCAAGTTACTTAACCCCAATTGCCCTCCAAAAAGAAAAAAATACTAATAAATATATAATTTTCAAGTAGGATATATTAAAGGTGGGTTTTTGTATGTTTTGCATAAGCTTACCTCAAATATTGATTGTGTTGGGTACCAATCAGTTGAATTAGACCTAGGTATAGAGTTACAAGGTCATGTTATAGGAACCTGAGAGGCCATCTTGTTCAACTTCCTCAGTATAAAGATGAGGAAGTTGAGGCCCAGAGATGTGGAAGCATATTCCATAAGACTTGGCAACTTATTTTCTATGGTTGGTGAGAATGATTGAAGTTGAGGATGACTACTCTCTCGCCAACTTAATGTAAGTTGTTTTTATGGTTGTTGTCCATTCCTCATTCTCGAAGACGACCAATGACATCATGAGGGTGATGTCTTGATTTACACATAAATTGGATTTAAATGAGGCAGAGCTGTGCAAAGTCAACAACTTCACTATCTGCTCCAGAGCCCTCAAAGTTCAGTGGCAAGACAAATGTCAAGATGACTGGTGATGGTTCAGGATGTAGGAGGTGACCTTGGGCTTTCTAAATTAAGTTATTTCCCAGGTCTTAGTTTGTCTGAGGCAATACTCACTCAATGAATAATAGCTGGGTAAGAATTGAAACAAAAGTTGAGTTGTTTTTTCCATTATCTCTCACATCTATCTTCTATCTACTCACATAGCCACCATCCTATTTTACGCCCTCATCAGCTGGATTTTAGTATCCTTTTAATTTTCTCCTTCCCAACTTCTGATCTCTCTCCTCCAAAATCCTGTAAACTTTGCCTAAAATAATTTTCCTTAATATAGTTATCACAATTTCACCTCCCCACCAAAAATTCCTCAGGGCCTACATGTATTTTTTTTTCCTAGTATTAAATGAAAACTTCTTTGGCTTATATTAAAACCATTTCACAATCTGTCTTCAACCAATCTTTTTATGTTGACTACACATCTCTTCATATCACATACTTCTTATTTTAACTGAACTGTCTCCTTACTGTTCCTCAAATTCAGTATTCCATTTCATGTCTCCAAGTCTTTTTACAGGTTTTTCTCTGTGACTAAACTGCTGTCCCTCATCCTCTCTACCTCTGCCTCTTAAAAGCCCCAACTTCATCTCTCAGTAAGTCAGTTTCTAAAGGTTAATCTCTTCCCCACCCATAATTTCTAAAGCCTTTCCCTTACAATTATTTGTGTGTATTTGTAAAATGTATCTGTGTGTTTATTTAATATATGTGTGTCTGTGTTTTATTTATCTGTGCATATGTTGCTTAAACTAGTAGAATATAAATTTTCAGTGTGCATGAAGACTTTTATTCTTCTTTTTGCATTCCCAGTAGATGGCATGGTGCCTAGCATATAGTAAGCCCTTAATAAATGCTAGTGGAATGAATGAATAAATAAGTGAATCTCCTCTTTCTTTCAGAGCTCAGGCAAAGAGCCGTTTCTTATGAGGAACTTTCCTGATCCCAGACCTAATCCCCACCCTCAATTGTGAGAACTCTCTACCTCCTGAAACGACTTTGTATTCCTTTGTCTATTTGTTGTATTTATTCTAACTCTGTATAGGTTGCATGCCACCACCAACTGCCACTCCCAAGTTCTTCCACCCCCCTAAGCACTCTCCACCACCACTACCCAGGTAGTAACTTAAGCAGGGTCTATTTTCTGTTCTGGTGTTTGTCTTCATATCGTAATAGCCAGGAAAAAAAAAGTTGAACATAATAAAGAGATAGTTAATGCTTGTTGAATGGAACTGACCACACATGCTCTTTGAACTAATAAGGGCTGCTTTTCTATTTACAGCCCATAATCATGTGAGTCATCTTTATCCATAAGGTTTTTGTAGCAGAATAGTTAACAAATAAGTCAGTGATTTTGACCTTCTGGCCCTTTCTAGGGTTAAAGGTACATATTGCAGATTTGGGACAACAGTGGAAAAGGAGTAAGTGATAGCTTAATTGGCAAAATCTCTAAATTAGCAAAATAATAGATCCTCCCTGATACTACTACCACCATCCTTATCAATAATGCCAGCTAGAATTTATTTAAAGTTTTATTTAAAGTTTAAGATTTGTAAAGTGTTTTACAAATATCCTCATGTCCTCACAACAATCCTAGGTGGTTGCTATTTTTGTCCTTATTTCTACCTTTGATGAAACTGAGACAAAGGTCATATGAATTACCCAGGGTCTCACAACTACTGCCTGAGATCAGATTTGAATTCAAGTCTTCCTGACTCCAGGCCTAGTGTGTAGGTCACATAGGTGCCTCATACTTACCACTGTCACCACTACCGTCATTTTCAAGCATTTAGGAGTTAAGATCATATCATTTTTTCCTACTCTGGGTGCCTTTGAGATACGGTATTTATAAAGGAGAAACTATTGAAAGCACAGGTTGATTAAGAGCTCTCTGTCCTCATGTAATATTTATGAGGCAGGACAACAGATTCTGTAATATCGTTACAAAGATAAGATAAATGGTCCCAGTTTACTAAGCTAGAGTTTAAATTTTATCACTTGGTACCACATGAGTAATATTTGTTTCATTTTAAAATGAAAAACTAGTAATATATTTTCAATCATGGAAAGAAAGAAAAAGTTTCCATACTTTTCGATTGTAATACATTTGAGCCACTGTGCAGAGAGACAACAGCATAAAGGAAGTTGGAGCTCCCTTCCAATATCAAGACCTATATTCATAAAATCCTCTAAGGATAGAGAAAGTAGATTTGCAAGGAGAGTGACGATAAAATGTTGCTTTGTGTTACCCTGAAACAAGGCTTTTCAACTCTCACAATGTACCTTCATTAATACAGAGTGTATTTTTTGTGGACATATATTTTCAGAAGTGTTTTTTGTGTATATCATCTTCCCAGTCTCTAGAGGTGAAGAGAACATTTTGGAAACCTCAAAGGTATCATTCTTGTAAGGAAGCTGATAATATAATTTGGGGGGGTTGGGTGTTATTAGTAGTAAAGGGATCATTGGTTAAGTGGGAATGGGAGGAATCTGCCATCTCACTTAAAGAGGCCTCTTAGATTTCAAAGTTCTGCCTTAATTGCAATTTTGTCCATTCTTTGTTCACTGACTTCATTACATTTGTCATTTATAAAACTTTAAAGCACTAGGGAAATGTGATCTCTAATAGGTATTTTATTAATTATTAGCAGAGGCAACAACAGAAATAATATTCCTGGTGGAATTTTCATTTTTTCTGCGTGGCTACATTGTTGACAGTCTCCTTGGATGTGGCACCACCATTCCTAATTCTGTACTACACATGACGTTTTCTTATACTGTTTACCCAGTTGGGTGTCCTGTTTGAAAGTCTATGAAACTGTATTGCTTTGATTAAACACCAACCCTGTATCTGCTGTGAGTTATGGTAGTGGTGGTGGTGGTAGTGGCAGTGATGGTAGAAGCAAAATTTAGATACACGTGGGCTTGGATATTAAAAACCTGTCAGGGTCAGACAATATTACAATAGCTTGAGACAGAAAGAGAAAGAGACAGAGAAAGAGAGAGCTAGAAAACCTGCCTAAGTAATTCTGGTTGCTCCTATTTCAGGTTTAAGAAGTTAATGATAATTAAGAAACAATGCATAATAACCATTTGGTATGAAATACCATTCTGCCATTAATGGATCTGTGATTTGATCTTGGAAGAACTCTGACAGATATAAAGCAATTCAAAATGAGCTAATAAATTTTGCATATTTCCAGACTATACATAAAGTAAAAAAAATGAATGTATACAATGCACTTTCAGAAATGTCTTGCTTATGGTATATTTTTAACTAAAGCACAGTACTGAACTATATAACTATGCCTAAAGTTTAGTATCAATGCAGTAGCAAGAAATATAGTGGAAGGTCTCCATGGAGAATTTGAGAGAGCAAGGTTAAGAGGAGCACAGGACAAGAAAGTAAGGACAGACTGGGATGTGTATGGCAGGAGGGAATGCCCACATTGCTGAGATCATAAATTCAACGGAGGATAAATATATCAAGGAGTTCATATTTGTGTGACCAGAATTCATTTATTTCCCTCTCTATAAATTTATATTTATGACTGGGAAATGTAAATGTTAGCAAGTTAGCAAGACTTGAGTTCAAATCTGGCCTTACTGTGTGACCCTGTGCAAGACACTTTACCTCTGTTTGCCTTAATCCACTGTAGAAGTAAATAGTAAACCACTGCCATATCTCTGGCGAGAAACCCCAAGGAAAGTCTGATTTATGGAGCCATAAAGAGTCAGATATGACTGAAAAAAACTGTGATTATTCAAAATCCCTCCCTTAAAAATATAATGCTATATTTTTGGGAAAAAACTAAATCTGTCTACAAAATAAGAGAAATGATCCAGAAGATATATTAGAACAGCATTGTTTTAATTCACAAAATGCCTATTTCTCCAGTACCAATAATGTTAATGTATGTTCTGTATATGCATTGGAAGAATACCCAAGTTGGCATATATTACTTTTTGAGGGTTCTGGCTACTTATGTTCTTGCAATGTTTAATCAGATATCTAATGATTAGTTCCATTGGAAAAAATATGCTCAATAGTGATTTTAGAAGTCATTCTACATTGCAATGAATGTTTATTAAGTATAAAGTATAATAACTGTTTAACAGGAATCTAAATAGCTAGCCAATGTTGACTCAAATAATAGGGGCACAGAAGCCAAAAAAAAGAAAAAAACAAACCTGTTCTGTGTCTGGTGCTTTTTACTGATTAACTTTGAGGAAGCAAGTTTGTTAAAATATTTTCTTTTTAACACTATGAGTTGGACTGAATCTGAACAATTTACACGAACATAAAAGTTTCTAAAGCTCATTTTCCATCTTAATAATGAGATAATAATAGTTTATGCCCCACAGAGTTATTGCAAGCATCAGATGCAATAATGTATAAAAGAGATAACTAGAGGGACAGTAAATAGAGCATTAATTAGGCTCTGAATAAGGAAGATCTGAGTTCAAAACTAGCCTGTTTATATTCCTATATGGGAAGACAATACACGGAACTTGTAAGGACGTTATCATTTTTGTACAATGAAATGGAATATATATAGACAGAGCATGAGTGCAAATTAACTGAGTTGAATTCATCTCCAATAGTAATTAAAGGATGAGAAAGAGGGACAAAGAGGGAAGGGAGATGAAGGATTGGAAAACTTTTTTTTCAAATGCTTTATTGACTTCTGGTTTACATCATTTAATTCTGTCAGATTTTGAGTTACAATTTTCCCCCATTTTCCCCTACCCACCACCCCAGAATAGCAGTCCCACAGGATATCCCCTAATCCAATCTGCTCCCTCCCATCTCTTCTACCATACCCCCTTTGACTTTTCCAGTAGGGCAAGGTGAATCCTCGTGCCCCAATGCCCATACATCTTATCTCCCAATTATATGCAAAATAGTATTAATCATAGTATACATATATACATTTTTTTAAATGTGATTTTAAAAGGAAAATAAGCAACTCAGTATATAATGTACATGTGTAGCTATGCAA